>LPNX010526338.1:1135751-1265941 GCA_001517045.1 Pseudotsuga menziesii | reverse complement strand
CTACCATGCTAGAGTACTACCTGATGATATCAGGTGTGGAAAAACATGGTAATACTAACAGTTTTTACACTAACAGTTCAAGGTACTAACAATTTCTTCCATATACTTAACAAGCATTCTGTTTATCTATTTAAGCACAGAAGAGAATAGAGATATGAATGAAAAACCTGTTAAACTGCTGTGGACAACAACAGCAATGGGAGGCTGTTCCTCCCTACCAATTCCTGGAGAGCGCTCAAACAGCGACTTCTCAGGACCCCTGAGCTCAATCTGGTCTCCCTGGATTGGAACTAGGTGCAGCAAAACATATCTAGTCCTTCAGCTCTATAATAACTCAGAATCTTTGAGACAGTTTCCACAGCTCAACTAGCTGTACTCAGTTTCAAGTTCCTGCAAACATTCACTCATAAACACTTCCTTCTATTTTCCCTTTTCCTCAAAATGAAAATTCCTGAATCACATTCAGCTGAATGAATTCTTCCTGGAGTAAAAACTGAGCAGCCAAAGCTCTCTTCATTCAGTACTTTTAAAGATTTCCTAGGTCTTAATTGGGATAACTGTCATTTAATGAGCCACCTGGCCACATTCCCCTTTCTTGGGGAATCATGACCCCAAATATAGGGAAGTTGCCACCTGCAACTTAGGAAGTGCTTGAGGATGCTGCCACTTGTCCTTTGCCTCTCCACCTAGTTCCAATACCCAGTTTGACCAGTAACCTCTTTTAACAGCTCTCCCATGCTGTTGTCTCCATAATATAATTATTATTAATAAAATATTTTCAATTACACTCCATAACTGTTGACTCTGCTGAGTCATCAATACCTACTTAGGATTAAGTTTATCATAATGTCTCAGAAAATTAAATAAAACAATTACATAATTTTACAAAATTGGGGTATGTGACAATGTCCTACCATGCTAGTGAATGTGAGTGCTGGGCCTTTCTGATGTGATTGTAGTTCACTACATGATCAAATGTGAGTGCTGGGCGTGCCTTTCTGACGAGCAGGTCAGATGTAAGTGCTGGGCAAAGACATACATGAGAGTAGGCCTACAACCAGCATGAAAAAGGGCTGGCTCTGTAGAAATTCCTATGACGAGATAGTACACACATGATGATGACCAGAGGAGATCCATATCAAGCTATGATCCAGATCCAGTTATGATGACTCCGAGAGATCCAGATCGAGTGATGATCCAGATCCAGCAGAGATGATCCAGATCGAGATATGATCCATATCCAGTCCAGTGATGATGATCCAGATCGAGTGATGATCCAGATCCAGTGATGTTGACTAGAGATGATCCAGATCGAGTGATGATCCAGATCCAGTGATGATGATCCAGATCGAGAGATGATCCAGATCCAGATGACTTAAAGATGAAGATGACTTGAAGACGAAGATGACTTGAAGACGAAGATGACTTGAAGATGAGATGATCCAGTTGATACAGAGAAGAAGACCAGTGCTGAAAATTGTGTGTTGAAAGAATACCTTCCTAGTTAAGAGGGAGTGTTGATGTATATGTAACTTCAGAATCTATTCTTCTATGTATATTGTAACTCAATGTTTATTCCGAGATGTTTCTATTATGTATCTGAGTCATGTTGTCATGCCCCGATGTTCTGATCGGGAAGATTAATAATGTAAACAAGTCATATCAAGTCATTAGGTAAGTCCCCACAGTTTCGGGCACTTGAGTTATTATACACTAATTAAGGTGTAGGCTCGGGTAAGTAATATTAGGTCGAGCCTACGTGTGAAAATGTAATTCAAGTGAACGGATGAATATAAATAGAGAGTGAGAGTCTCTCTATTTATCACTTATGAAATACATCACTTGCTCTCTCAAGTGTGGCGCACTTTTGGAGAAGGAAATACTTTGGCTTGACAGAAGACAGAAGGCTGCTGCTATGTTGGGAGTACATCTTACTATTTTGGGTTTCACATCTTGTGGTGATACACAGTTTCGGGCACTTGAGTTATTATACACTAATTAAGGTGTAGGCTCGGGTAAGTAATATTAGGTCGAGCCTACGTGTGAAAATGTAATTCAAGTGAACGGATGAATATAAATAGAGAGTGAGAGTCTCTCTATTTATCACTTATGAAATACATCACTTGCTCTCTCAAGTGTGGCGCACTTTTGGAGAAGGAAATACTTTGGCTTGACAGAAGACAGAAGGCTGCTGCTATGTTGGGAGTACATCTTACTATTTTGGGTTTCACATCTTGTGGTGATACTATCTTAGAGGAAGTTGCGGGGTTTTCTCCATTTATGGTTTCCCCGATCAAAACTCTTTGTGTCTCTTGTCTCTTGTGATGTGCTTATGTTCTTGCTGTGCTTGTTATTCTCTCAATAAAAAGATCCTAACATAATGCTAGCCTAAATGTTGAAAAACTAACATAGAGCTTCTTCTTGTGTACACTCTTCCCAGAGTCTACTGAAGGTAATCACTTTCTTCTGGCACACATTCCTTGAATGAATGAATCCCATGATCCTAGGAGGCCATTCAACATAGTTATAGAAATATCTTATTCTTCTTCGATTGCTTCGTCATAGCATCGAATACTTCCTTTTGGTGTCTTCAAGGATGACACATGAGGAATGGGATTATCTTTAATAGCCTTAGCCTCATCTCCCTCTGGCTCTTATAACTTCTTTACTGAAATACTGATCAAAGTCATTTTCTTCAAGGATCATGGAGTTCCTATACTTCTTTTGATTTATATTATTCCCTTGAAATAGCTTGGTCAAGGAATCAAACATCTATTTAGGTGTCTTTAGGGAAGACACTTGTGGTATAAGGTGATCCTTGATGGAATAAGCAATAATCCTCTTGGCCTTGAACAATTTCTTCTTGTGTAAGGATTTTAGCCTCATCTCCCTCTAGAACTGGAACCTCTCCACTTATGTAGGTGGCCAATTCATTTTCTTCAAGAACCACTGAAATCCTATACTTCCATGCTTGAAAGTTTTCATATTCACCAAGCTTGTCATCAAGTTGGTGTGATTAGTCATTTTGAAATGAGAACCTTAAATGTAAATAGCAAAATATTAGATCTTACCAGTTTGAGGTGTCCGTCCTGGTTCTAGATCTGGCTCATCTAGAGTTTTCCAAAGAAACCCTAATTTTCAAAACTTGGAATATTTCATATTTGATTGGATAGAAATATGTGCCTCCTCAGGGCGAGCTAAGAAGTATACTCATTTTCCCAAAACTATGATTAGAACTGCAAAATATTTGATGCCCTAGTTTTCTTCAATTTCTTTTGCAGAATTTCTTGATATTATTTCTTCAATATATCCGAAATTATTGCTCCTTTCTGTCTGAAACTTTGTACTGAGGTATCCCTATATGTGATATTTCAAACACCATAGGTTTGAGAGAATTGGTTTCCCCAATTGGGAACTATGAGAGTTTTCCCAAGGTGACTTATTTCAGGACTTTTCATCATAGAGAACTTGTATAGACTTCCACGTGTCACTGTTTCACCTTAGGAGTCCAAAACTTTTACCAAAGAAAGTACAATCCATTCCCTATATGGAACATCTTGCGAAATTTAATTTGGAACTTTGTATCCTGAGATTTAGAAATTTTCCCTAGGTGTCCTATTTAGGGATGGATATAGGGAGAGGCTAGAACCCTGATTTGGAGGAATCATATCTCCCATAATATATTGAATATGAGCAGAAACGTTTACAAAGGGTACATTAGAAATTTATCTTCGTCTTGTAAATGTTTAGGCTCATGAACCATATCCAATCTTGAGATATAGCGAATGCACCAAAATGACTAGTTTTAGTCTTTTGGGGTTTTTGGTCCAAGGTCAAATTAGGGTTTGACTTTCTCGAAGTTTTACCCAACAATTTTTTTTTATCTTGGTCTCTAAATTTAGATTTTGAGGAGGAGATAAATCCTATGTTGGGCTCACCCAAAAATTACTCTTCTATGAAAATCCCTAATATCCCACAGTAGTGACAGGTCAAAGACTGAAAATGCTTGGAATCAAATTCTGCTTTCGACAAAAAGATGCACCCTTCAATGGAGAGTTATCCTAGCCTCCTTTTTCTGATTATCTATGGAGAGAGACCGAAAAAGTAAGAATATGTAGCTTCTACAGCTACACAGTGTCTTCTTCTCAGGTCAGCTCTGATACCATGTTATATTTTTATCCTTTAATCAATATGATCTAGGATCTTATCTGAGAGAATAACATGCACAACAATAATCACAAGAGACAAGATACACAAAGAATTTTCCTCAGGGAAACCATAAAGGAGAAAACCCTACAACTTCCTCAAAGATAGAATGAGCACCAATAGAAAAATTAAAACCGAAAGATACAAAGATGATCTTCGACAGTTGTTCCCTCTCTCACTTGTGTGAGCTCCTCTTCTCTCACTCATGTGCTATAGTTGAGTGAGTGTGTGTTTCAAATAGAGAGTCTCACTCTCTATTTATACTAGTTTTCCACTTGAAAATTACTCACCAAGGATGACCTCAGTGGGAGATTCTAATAACCCCAATACCCCTCAACTGTGGGGACTACTGCCCTGACTTACAAAGGAGGGTTAACCTCAATGACTTTACATGACTTTATTATATTAATGATTCTCTTGATCGGAGGAAGATCAGAGTACAACAAATTACAATATAAGATATATGAGTGAATACATTCTCAAGTTACAAATACATCAACAAGAGTATGTTGGCCCTGGTGGCCAATGCCATGCAATAATCGCATTTTGTCTCGAGATTGTTTTCTCGTGAGCCATAAGTCTCATAGAAGAATTCATGTGTGGGTTTTGAAATTTGTTTTGGTTAATGCCTAGTATTTTTCTCTAGAAAAATAGATGACCTAGGTTTAAACTCGATGCCTCAGTCAAACCCACATTCGGACTAGGATTTGTCACCTGGTTTTTACCTCACCTTAGGTTTGGATTTTGGTGGTGTGCGAGGTTTTACAAGAAGAGTTGTTTTCCCATGGATAAGGACGATGTGGTAAATGAGATACTGGTCAAGCTTGTTCTAGAAAAGAATGATTTGATAGTTGTTTATATATCTTGCAAGTTTTTCATTTTCTTATGTACATGAATGCATGTGGTTTATGATCATAGCGATGCTAAGACATGTTTATGCATGTTTCTGTATAACCTCAGTCTGCATCCAACACCATGCCCAAGAAAGGAAAGAAGAAATATAAAGCTGTTGAAGAATATTCAAACATAGAAATCATGCCTAGGATAGAAATAATTTATGAAGACACTAAATCAGTCACTGGAGATGAGCTGGAATTCAAGTGGAGGAATACATATCATATGCTTCAAGATTAGAAGATCCCTCATGTAGGTTTGGAGGATTTACCTATGTTTGGAAACATTTTGAGATTGGGGATTGCAAAGGTATCTATGTGACCATAGTTGTTCCCCTGCGCTGAGGTGATCGAGTGGATTTTGTCTAAGGTAAATGCATTGGATATGATTTTGTATAATGTTGAAGATAAGGGTTATGCTTCTTTTACCCCTGCATACATAGCCCAAGCCTACAACTTGTCAGTCTCAGAAGTTTATCTGGCTGACAATTGGATAAATAGTTTGAATATTGATTGTATCAGATGTGCAAAAATGATGAAAAAAGGAAATTCATTCTGTCAGAGAGAATCTGGTGAACATGAAACCACCAGTCTACGCACTCCACATAGACTTGTAGCACTCATGCTTAAAAGGATTTTCAGCAGGGTTGATGGAAGATTTTATAATATTGGTTGGATACCCCTAATGTATCATGTGACCATGGAAGGTACTATTTTCAACTGGTAGTACATAGTAGCTAATAGCTCATCTTCCTGTATATCTGCAACATAGGAAGGATTGCTCTAGTGGAAGTCTAAGTTTTACATGGGATGATACTTAATTGATTGTATACTCTGCCTACATCCATTTGAGAAGCTAAAATATAGTTAGAAGGAGGGGAAAGTGCTTATTTACACTACATACCAATTGTTATGGGCTCACAGATATCACAGCTCATACAAGCTCATCTATGAGGAATTCCAAATGCCACTCTATCAGTTGATTTTCCTTGAAGAATGTAAATGCATGTCTGAGGGTGATTTAGAAGCTATAATGGAATATGGAGATTATTTATTCTCTAAAAAGGGAACCTATTTGAGAATGTATGGAGGAACTAAAGCCCCTTCACTTTTCCTGAAATATGAAACTGATTATATTATTTGTAAAGAAGTAGTAAGAAATCTCTTTCTAGACGGTTTCAAGAGTTTTATCTTCGATATGAAGAAGGCGGTATTCCCACAAATGCCTTTCTATGTTGGTAGTTATAAATTCTCCAAAGTTAAAAGTGCGTCGAATTTTGTGAAAGATCTAGAAAATTTCCATTTTGGTGAAATGATTTTTCACAGAAATGATGCTCAAGGTGAAGTGGTTGCACATCATGCACATGTGAAAGTAAAATTCAAGTACTCTGATCATTTTGACAAAGATGATGAAGTATATTGAAATTATTGTAATATGACTACCTTGAACAAGAATTTGAAGAGGAAATTACAGTTTCAGGAGGCGAAGGTAGTAGTAGAAGCATTACTGAACACAAAATATAGGAAGAAGAAGCTACTCATAAAGACAAGGTAGAAAAACACGACAGTTAGTCGGAGGAGCAAAGAAGTTGTTGGATGAAGAGGCTCAAGATATAAAAAAAAAGAAGACAGAATATAGAAGGAGCCAGCTGACCAAGAAAAGGAATAATCCAAAAGGATAGTTGAGGAACTGAGACGTAAGGAGAAAGAAGATCAGAATAGGGGGAATCAGGAACATATTATTGCTCAAGATGATCCAGATATTCTTTCTTCTACTTCAAGAGATATATTAGCTGAATTTCACCTCCCTATTGCTAAATTAGGGTTGGTCCCATTCACTTCGTCTAAGCAACATGTGATTGCTCAACTAGATAAAGTATTCTTTGATCCTAAGGGGAAAACCATCATTTGGATATCTGAGAAGACATTGAAAGTGGGTACCCAGCTTCAGGTAACCACAGTTATTGAAAACATTGTCATGCAAAATACTGATGAAGATTCAGAACAAATGGCCTCTCTCGGTGTTGCAACTACATAAGAGAATGCTTATAATGTTAGAAAACTAAAAGGATCAGTCTACCAATACAAATACAAGATGGTACAAATGAAAGAGGCCATGATGAAATAACAAGGAGAAGGCCGAGAGGCAAAGAGGAAGCATGATTCCACCCTTTCGGATTTAGAAAGGCTCCAGTAGGCCTACCGGATCTTGGAAGCAAAAAAAGATGCTTTGCTATTGTCAAATACCATTACTAGTGGAGAAAAGAAAGACTTGGAGGAGAATATTTCAGGATTAGAGGCACAAAGGGCTTCATCTGATAAAGAAACAGAGGAGTTGAAGGCCCAAGTTGTGGAATTGGAGGCACAAAATAGTTCTTTGGAGGTTATATTTAAGGAAACAAATGAACAAAAAATGGATATAACACCCCTCTAATAGCACGCTCTCATGCTCAAAATAAAACTATATCAATTTCAGTTAAATATTTCAAATGAAGTCTACAATATTAAGCAAGCAAAATCCAGATTACAAGAGATCTCGGTTATATCCATTGAATTCAGAACAATAACTTAGGAAATTGCAGAAATTATCCAAGGTAAAATGACCTGGTTGGAGACTAATGCAAAACTTCTGGAAAATGTGACTCAAAAGAGTACAAATAATTTGTAGATCGAGTATGAACTCATGGATTTCGGTAGTAAGGATGTTGCAATAATGATAGTCATGCTTGGGAAAACAGTGGATAAATGCATGGAATTTTACAAAAGGGTTCTTAAAACAAACAACAAATGCCAGGAATCTACAACAAAGAGACTTCAAGAGTTTCCAGTTCAAGAGGAGCATTTGAAGTGCCTTCATCACAGGCTGCAAGAAGATGATCTTAACATACAGCTAGTTAAGGGCCTAAATGAAAAAGTGGTAAAAAGTTTAGTGGTGCAAGCTACAGTCAACAATTTCTTGCTAGAAGACTAGCTCAAAGTCACTCCACCAAGAGTAGCAAAGATAAAGTATCAGATGTACGTACATGATGTCACAGTCAGAATATTCGAACCGATGGACTTTAGGACCATATCTGCAGATGCAGTTGCATGGAAACAATTCGTGGATGGATTGGTTGGGCCCACCTAATATTTTTTTTTATTCACATGTGGCATATTCTATGTAATATTTTGTATTTATTCTAGGTTTCGTAGTGAGCACACTAGAGGAATTTTTTTTTTTTAATCAAAGAGTTAAGGAAGCCCAAGAGGCTAGGGTAGCTAAAAAGTCATTTTGTAAAAGTATAAATAGAAGTAGAGTAGAAGAGATAGAGGAATTTTTCTATCACACATATGCTGAAACTTTTGTAATGAGAATTACTTATTTTTATAATAAATGGAACTAAATTTTTTATGGAGGAAGGATTGCATGAGCTTCAAGATGGATTATGTAGATTGTTGAATGTGAACTACTTTCATTTTGGCTTGTTGCATAACTGTGAGATCATTCCGACCTGTTGAATTAATTTTATAGTTTATGAATGGTTTCATTTTCTATTTCAAATCTTGTGCCATAAAGAGTAATGAATTTTTTAACTTAACAAAGCTATCTTTGTGTTATTTTTCTGTTGTATTTAGGTATGAAGAGTTTAACAACTATCTATAGGATTTTATGTGCAAACAATACAATACATTATTCATTCCAATATAAAACCTTCTCCCTTGGGATATATTATATTAGATTAAAATATATGAGACAAATTTTCTTAAGAATGTTTGAGGAGAAAAGGGGATAAGACAAGAGGTAAGAACCTACGTATCGCAGGTTGAGGTCTTTTCTCCCTAATCACTTGAATTTAGCATAGGCACTTTCATTTCATTCCTAAATATAAAATCATAAATGATGGAGTGGGCCACAACTGGTAAACATATTTAAAACTTTCTTTAATTATACGATAGCTAGGATGATAACCAGATGGATTCCACATACTAAACGATAAATGATCTAATTGGGAACGATTATTGGGGAGAATCCCTACTGTCGATACCTAGTATTTTTCAGGCATCAACACCTCCAAAATGCTAAACCATGCAGAAGTACAAGATTTCTATGCATGCCCCATTCTATGAATTTTGCAAGTTAGTGGGGCATGATGTTAACAAATTCCGCACACTACTGATAGTGAAGGATCGTATAGCAATGCATCCTAGGTCCAAGGTGTAGAGGGGAATAAGGGATTTGACCAAGGGGTAAGTTAGGGAGCAACATGTGGTGGATATTCAGGTTGAGGAAGAGGATATGGAGGAGGACGAAGAAAAGCCATATGTTTCAACTATATGGAGATAGGACACATAGCAATATTTTTCAGCAAATCATATTCCCTCTATGGGTGCTACAATAACAGAGAGAAATTCACATAGGATTTCCTCAATCTAGTGGCTAAGTGGGAAGAAATGAAGGGACATTTCAATTTGGTGACAACCAAACCACTATAATATCATGGAGAATGGGACTCCTCCTATGCTAACATAGTGAATCAAGGAGGTCACAAGATAGGAGAAGTCAATTTCAGAGCATGTAGTGAAGATAAACCCATTGCACCAAAGATAAACAAGGATATGTAGATTTTGGTGAAGTTTGATGTAGCGCACTAGAAATATTTCATGTGTGCAACACATAAGGAAGTCAAAGTAGAATCCCTATGGGAAGAGGATTTATGCCAATAATAAATGTTTAGGAAGGAATAAATAAGTAGGGTGTGTGAATAGGAGGATCAATTGAGGAGACTACATGAAGAGGAAATGATCACTGCAACAAATCCTGGAATTATTATCCCATTTAGCGTCCCTTTTTAGTGTAATTTTTTTTACATTGTGTAGTCAAACTAGACGCTAAATGGGATGTGTCATGGAAAAAACTTAAAGAATCTCAAAAAACTTATTTTTTTCTTCCTAGATAGCATCCTTTATAACGTACAAAATGGTGTCTATTTTTTTTCTTCTAGAATGACGTCCAACTTTTCTTCCTAAACAATGTTGAGGTTTTCTTCCTAAATAATTTCCTATTTTTCTTCCTAGAGAGCATCCATTTTTTATTCCTAAATAACATCCCCGTCAGTGCCATATTTTCATCCTTAATAACACCATATTAGCATCTACATTTGCATCTATGTTCACGCCATATTTTCATCCCAATTAGCATCTAATATTGTATTTGTTTTTGCTACCACTTTAGCATCCCATTTTGGACCACATTTTACTTCTAAATATGTGTCAAATTTTGCTTCCAAATTTGCACCTATTTTTGCTTCCTTTTTTGCATCGTGTTTTTCTACCAAAATGACACCAAATATTTTTGCACCATATTTTTTTTTCTATGTAGCGCCATTTTTTGCATCCAATGTAACATCTTATTTTTCTACCATATCAACACCATTTTTGGATTCATCATTAGCGCTAAGTGTTGCATCCTTTTTAATTCCCTGTTTTGTATCTCTATTTACGCCACATTAGCACCATGTTTTTCTACTACTTTCACACCCAATTTATCGTCCCTTTTTACTCCCAAACTAGCACCGTATTTTTATTCTTGTTTAACTTCTTGGCTTTATTCTTATTTTTCTTCCTTGTGAGCGCATAATTTAGCTTCTCCTTTAGCATCCAATTTTTCTCCTTTGTTGGCCACTAGTTTGGCTTCTACTTTGGCGTCCAAAATAACATCAAAATTGACTACCAACTTCGCACCAAGTTTTGCGTCCAATGTTGCTTATAGATGTAGAAGATAGCAGGATTTTGTTTTAGAGCCCATTTTTGGTTCCTTATTAGGATCACATTACAATTGCTATTTAACACCTACAACCATATCCAGTTGTGTGATAAGATATTGATTATCTCAAATCATTATAATTATTCATTAATTTCAATAGTTTTCATATATCATTTACTTCATAGTTCTAAAATAACATAATGCCACATTCACATTAACTGTAGATACAATTATTGAAATTAATTGCATCATTAGAGGAAATTTGAGGTCTGAAATGGGCCTCATAAGGAAAACAATAAATTAATAGTTAAAATAATAAAATAAAAGTTATTAATTTTGGAGGAAGAATGAAAAAACTTTGTTCGTATTTTCGACATATCTCCGTGTGGTTTTACTCAAATTCCAATCGAGAGAGCTCATTGGATCTGGAATTTAATTCTGCATCCAACTAGTACCCACACTGCATACTTTTGATAGACCCCACTACCCCAAAAACAATAAACACTTGAAAAAACATGATGATGATGTAATCATCACATTTTTTTAGGTATTTATTGTTTTTCAGGTAGCATGGTCTATCAAAAGTATGTAGTGTGGGTACTCGTTGGATGCATAATTAAATTCCACATCCAACGAGCTCTCCCAGTCGGAATTTGAGTAAAAACACAAGGAGATATGTCAAAAATACGAACAAAAAAAGTAGTTTTCTTTTATGACAAATGTCAATTCAACCATTATGGTTGACTCATTTTATTGAAATTCTATTGGTTCTTGAATTTCAACTCACAAAATTTATTGTTGGCGCATTTTCTTATAAGGCCCATTTTAGACCCCAAATTTCCTCTAATGAACATTTATGAAGAAATTTAACAAAAACAGACAACGTTTATCCAAAGCAGTAATATCGTCATATATATTAATTTTTCATGAAAATGTCATCAACAACTTCTGATATATATAAATTTAAAATATAATAGTGATAACATCAACATTATCTTTCATCAAAATAAGTGAAATTTTAAAACATCATCACATCAATAACATATCATATAGATCATCATATTAAGGTTAAAAGAACAAGTTGAGAATATATATATATATATATATATATATATATATATATCACAAGAATATTTTTTTATATATCCATATCTATAAAAGTCAAAATGATCAATAGTAATCAAAGTTTATATGTCAACATGAATCCACCATACAAATCAAAATGACCCAAAATGTAATATGAACTTTGATAATCACAAAAATAAAAATATGTGTCTAGTAGCATGGAGAAAGAAAAAAACATCCACAATCTCAATAGTAGTATAAATGGATACCATCATCCTCATACTCATTCTCATCCTCCTCCTCCTCCTCCTCCTCATCATCTATCCCAACATCATATCCATCATCATTTTCATTTGATCTATTTGTATCATTATCAACAATATCTTTTCTTTGGTACATCGGTGACAACATAATCATGATCATCACCTACGTAGTCATCTTCACCAAGTTTTTTGAAAATACCGAGAAATAATCAATTTCAAGCATTAGTATCAATTTCATTACATAATGCATATTCTATGTTATATTGCAAATATTAGTGTGAAAATTTATGCATTCTCATGAGTTTTCCAAACATGAATATAAACATCATCTCATCAACATATAGTAACCACAAATATGAAGTCTATCCACAACCATGCATACACACATGTACACCTTAAATTTTCATATCACAATATAAGAAGACATAGAGGCAAGAAAATTATTCACTTGGAACCATAATATGTGTTTATTGTTGGGCCGAATTAATGTTGTTTTAATTTTGTTGTAGTAATTGCCCATCCATTTAATTTATCAATACGAGGTTTGTAGGCTTACGAAGCACATGCAAAGTATATGCAGGATTGAAGTGAAATTAAGCTAATCTAACCCCCCATGAAACTAAGACTAATCTAATCTAACCCCCCTTAAGCTGAAACATGCAATTCCTAATCTAATGCTGGAAGATGAAACACGCAACTGAAAGTGAATTACATAAAAGAAAGACAACATATGAAGAACAACAAGACAACACATGTGAGCTCACATTAACAATCAAGCAATCTTAATTTACATCACAAGAATCAATGACAAATCATGAAAGCATCAAAACCAATATTATGAACAAAATCCAAGAATTCCCTTCTCCATATTACAAAGTCAAGACTAACTTCTACAATATACTATTCTCTAAGATAATCTAAGATCTAAGATATTGTAAGATAATATAGGATAACAAATGAAGAGAGAGCATTCTATTTTATACATGAAGGAAATAACCATCTCATAATGAGAGATCCACTATTCACTCCACCACTCAACTACTTTCCTATTATTACAAGATATGATCCCTTCAAATCCTCCACATATCTCTCACCAATCCTCCACATGTCTCTGAACCAAATATCCATGATATTCTCCTTGGAATATTATTTGCATAACTATCTCCTTGAAATGGTGGAGGAGATATACGTGAAGTATTTTCTTTGAATTAATCCTTCACATATTCCTACACATTACAAAGCTCATCCATACTTTGAGATATTAGTGAAAAACATGTTGATTTTCTAATATTTAATCATAAATTCACTTATAATACTAAAAATAAATAAAGTCAAAATAATAAGGTGAAACCCACATATATGTATGTAAATGGTATGATAAAAGGTTAATGGGACGATGAAATGTGAGGAATAGCGAAAGATAAAGTGGATGAAAAAGTGACATTTCTGAGTCCCAACATACTCCCCAACTGAATTTGTTGCATGTCCTCATGCAACCATGTATGGATCTTCTCAAGAACTGTTGGCATCTAAACTTTGGCTTTGATTGATGATGTCTTTTTAACAATGAATATTTCCAGGGTGTGAAATACATGAGTAACAACTGGCATTTCCTTATGGTTGGTTCTTGTGTGACAACCATGAATATAAAGACTGTTGGTTCTTGTCTTAACAACATTCATTTCATGATGTGAAATGCATGAGTAACAGCTGAATTTTTCCTTATGGTTGGCTCTTGTGTGACAACCATGAATATAAAGAATGTTGGTTCTTGTGTTAACAACATTCATTTCGTCATTTGTTTTCTAGCTGCATAATAATTTAACCATACACTCACTGAAAATGATAAGCTATTAATGTGCATAGAAAGCATCATCGTGCATAAGAAATACTTTTCTTTGTCTTTACGAATCATGCCATTATGTATATCAATGTGTATGAAGCAAAGTGCAATAGAGGATTTGTCGGAAAAGAAATGCTTGTGAATGGTAAATGAGATGAAAAATGGGTGATGGTGGTGAAAATAATGGAATGATTGTAGTGAGTATGTATTGAATATAGTTCCCGCTCCCCAAATGATGTGGTTGCATGTCCTCATGCAACCTAGCATGGGCTGTGAAGGAAATGGAGCATGGTGAGGGAATTTTCCAAATTATTCATTGATGGCATGTAAGGAATTGCATGATTAAATTTTAGAAAAAAAAATACCCCTACATACCCAAAAAGTAGATGAATGATGCAATAGGAATGTAGCTGTTGCCGCTGGATCAGGGAATGTGTCACTACTACCGTGGTTGTAACTGCTGGATCATGGGAAGTGAAGGAATCGAAATTGCTACTGCTGAATCATGGAAAATATGTCACGGCTGGATGATAAAAATGTAACTGTAAAATGTGGAAGGAAGAAAGTGGAACTGTGGTACACTCATAGATCTAAAGTCATGTTTCTGCAACTGCTGATGGAGTCATGAGAATGAATGTATAGTCTTCACCCAATACAAAACCCGATGGTACAATTCTAGTCATGCGAATAAATGTATCGAGGTCGAGCATGAAGATAAATCATTGGATTACTGGCCATTGATGAATTTCGTTAACCAATGCGAGGCAACTCACCGGTGATGTTGATGAGTGCCAAGGTACCCAAGTACATCTTGCGAAGTGTGAATAGATGTGTTCATGTTGAGCCACTTGCAAGATCTGATGATCAAGGGACATTGATGAATTCCCATGATTGTCAGTGAGAGAACTTGCCATTAAGGCATACAAGCCTCCAGGTACTCAAAATGAACTCTAGTCTATATCCCATATGAGGTGCTGAGGTCGATGGGGAAAGACTTGTTGAAAGGTGGGCCTTAAATAATCCCACATCAGTCAACACGAGTTGGTATAAAAATATTAGTAGGACTATAATTGAAAAGATCTCACAGTCAAGCAGATATGGCAAGGCTATGAAATCATGGAAAGGGAGCTAGTTTTATTTAGAAGGCAAACTGGAATGGCAAAATGAACTGAAAAATATAAAGGGATGTATGCAATTCAGAAAGATAGGCATCTATGAAGTCATGATAGATAAATAAATGGAAAGTGGACTTCAAGAAATTTATGGTGAAGGTGCTGTGAAGGAGAAATATGGATAAACAATCATGATGCAAATGAGTTTATGGATGGTTTCTGTGTAAAAACCAACATTATGATGTTTGTTAGCAAACATCATGAGTAACAGCTCCTTCAAGCTGTCTATCAAAGCATGTTTCTTAAAAGTTTTGTGTTTCATTGAAAAGTCACCTCAGCAACAAAATCTGATTGTCTCTAAAACCTGGAAAAAAAACTTTAGTACAAAATCTTGCATGAAAACTTATTAGTGAATATGTATTGAATATAGTTCTCCCTTCCCAACTAATCTGGTTGCATGTCCTCATGAAACCTAGCATAAAAATTGTAAGAAGTTTGTAAAAGAAAAAATATCATGCAAAAATAAGTACATAATCTACAAAGAAAATTACCTATTTCCCGTGCTGGTTTCATCCGATCATAGTTGTAACAACCCAACTAGTTGCGACACACAGTGGCGATGACCATCTACGTGACAACTAGATGCAACAAGCCAACTACAACACCACATAGCTATGACAATTAGCTGCACAACAACTAGCTATGAAAAGCTAGCTGCAACACTCATCTGCAACAAGCTTAGCTGCGATAGCCATCTCCAACACACAAGAAACTTTCCATGCTATGAGAAAATGTTGGGCTGAATTAATGTCATTTTAATTATGTTGTATTAATTTCCTAGCCATTTAATTTGTCAATCCGAGGTTCGTAGGCTTACGAAGCACATGCAAAGTATATGCATGACTGAAGAGAAATTAAGCTAATCTAACCCCCAATGAAACTAAGACTAATCTAATCTAACACCCCTTAATCTGAAACATGCAATTGTTAATATAATGCAGGAATATGAAACACATGGCTGAAAGTAAATTACATAAAAGAAAGACAACATATGAAGAGCAACAAGACAACACATTTGAGCTCACATTAACAATCAAGCAATCTTAATTTGCATTACACGAATCAATGACAAATCATGAAAGCATCAAAACCAATATTATGAACAAAATTTAAGAATTCTCTTCTCCATATTACAAAGTCAAGAATAACTTATACAATCTACTATCATCTAAAATAATCTAAGATCTAAGATATTCTAAGATAATCTAGGATTTAAGATTATTGAAATGAAGAGAGAGCACTCTCTTTTATACATGAAGGAAATAACCATCTCATAATCAGATATCCACTATTCACTCAACTACTCAACTACTTTCCTAATATTACAAGATATGATTCCTTCAAATCCTCCACATATCTCTCACCAATCCTCCACATGTCTGTCAACCAAGTCTCCATGATCTTCTCCTTGGAATATTCTTTGCATAACTATCTCCTTGACATGGTGGAGGAGATATATGTGAAGTCTTTTCTTTGAATTAATCCTTCACATATTTGTACACATTACAAAGCTCATCCATACTTTGAGATATTAGTGAAAAACATGTTATTTTTTTAATATTTAATCATAAATTCACTTATAATACTATAAATAAATAAAGTGGAAATAATAAGGTGAAACCCACATATATGTATGGAAATGGTATGATAAAAGGTTAATGGGATGATGAAATGTGAGGAATAGCGGAAGATAAAGTGGATGAAAAAGTAACATTTCTGAGTCCCAACATACTCCCCAACTGAACTTGTTGCATGTCCTCATGCAACCGTATATGAATCTTCTAAAGAACTTTTGGCATCTAAACTTTGGATTTGATTGATGATGTCTTTTTAACAATGAATATTTTCAGGGTGTGGAATACATGCATAACAACTCGCATTTCCTTATGGTTGGTTCTTTTGTGACAACCATGAATATAAAGAATGTTGGTTCTTGTGTTAACAACATTCATTTAATGATGTGAAATTCATGAGTAACAGCTGACATTTTCCTTATGGTTGGTTCTTGTGTGACAACCATTAATGTAAAGAATGTTGGTTCTTGTGTTAACAACATTCATTTCGTCATTTGTTTTCCAACTACATAATAATTTAACCATACACTCACTAAAAATGATAAGCTATTAATGTGCATAGAAAGCATCATTGTGCATAAGAAATCCCTTTCTTTATCTTTATGAATCATGCCAATATGTATATCAATGTGTATGAAGCAAAGTGCAATAGAAGATTTGTCAGAAAAGATATGCTCATGAATTGTAAATGAGATGAGAAATGAGTGATGGTGGTGAAAAGAATGGAATGATAGTAGTGAGTACGTATTGAATATAGTTCCCCCTCCCCAACTGATGTGGTTGCATGTCCTCATGCAACCTAGCATGGGTTGTGAAAGAAATGGTGAGGGGATTTTCCAAATTATTCATTGCTAGCATGTAAGGAATTGCATGATTAAATTTTAGAAAACAACATACCCCCACTTACCAAAAAAGTATATGAACAATGCAATAGGAATGTAGCTGATGCCACTGAATCGTGGAATGCGTCATTGCTGTTTCACTGCTACTGCGGTTGTAATTGCTAGATCATGGGCAGTAAAGGAATTGAAACTACTGGTGTTGAATCATGGAAAATATGTCACGGCTATAGGATAAAAATGTAACTGTAAATTATGTTGCAGTTTTAATTGCTGGAACTATTGTAATGTGAAGTGGAGGAATATGAAGTGCTACTGATAAATAATGGAAAATATGTAAGGCAGAAAGTGGAACTGTGGTACACTCATATATCTGAAGTCATGTTTTTGCTACTACTGATGGAGTCATTAGAAAGAATGTATAGTCTTAACCTGCTACAAAACCTAGTGGTATAGTTCTAATCATGTGAATGTATGTGTCGAGGTCAAGCATGAAGAGAATTCATTGGATTACTGGCCATTGATGAATGTCCTTAACAAATGCGAGGCAACTCATCAGTGATGTCAATGAGTGCCAAGGTACCTAAGTACATCTTGCAAAATGCAAATAGATGTGCTGATGTCGAGCCACTTCCAGGATTTGACGATCAAGGGACATTGATGAATTCCCATGATTGTCAGCGAGAGAACTTGCCATTAAGGCATGCAAGCCTCCAGGTACTCAAAATGAACTCTAGTCTATATCCCAGATAAGGTGCTGAGGTCGATGGGGCAAGACTTGTTGAAAGGTGGGCCTTAAGGAATCCCACATAAGTCAACATGAGTCGGTATAAAAATATTGGTAGGACTATCAGCGAAAAGATCTTACAATCAAGCAGTGGATATGGCAAGGCCATGTAGTCATGGAAAGGGAGATGGTTTTTTTTTTTCAGAAGGCAAACTTGAAAGGGAAAAGAGGGCAAGATGAACTGAAAAATATAAAGGGATGTATGTAACTCAGAAAGATAAGCATGTGTGAAGTCATGATAGATAAAGCGATGGAAAGTGGACTTCAAGACATGGATGGTGAAGGTGCTCTGAAGGAGAAATATGGATAAACAATTATGACACAAATGAGTTTATGGATGGTTTCTGTGTAACAGCCAATGTTATGATGTTTAACAGCAAAATCATGAGTAACAGCTCCTTTAGACTGTCTATCTAAGCATGTTTCTCAAAATTTTTATGTTTCTTTAAAAAATCACTCCAATAGCAAAATGCGACTATCTCTGAAACTTGAAAAAACCTTTAGTGCAAAATCCTACATGAAAACTTATTAGTGAATACGTATTGAATATAGTTCTCCCTCCCCAACTAATCTAGTTACATGTCCTCATGCAACCTATCATAAAAGTTGTGAGAAGTTCATAAAAGAAAATATATCATGCAGAAAGAAGTACATAGGCTGCAAAGAAAATTACCTTTTTCCCATGTTGCTTTCATTCGATCATAGTTGTAACAACCCAACCAGCTACGAAAGCAACGGCTGCGACACACAATGACGACATTCAGCTACGTGAAAACTAGATGCAACAAGCCAATTGCAACACCACATAGTTGTGACAGCCAACTGCGCGACAACTAGTTGCAACAAGCCTAGCTGCGACAGTCGACTGCAACACACAAGAAAGTTTCCGCGCTATGAGAAAATTTGTTTATTGCACTTTTATTGATTTAAAAATCAAATATCCTGGAAACATTGTCAACGAGGCATTCTTTTAAAAATTTTGTGATTCATGACAAATCACTTAAACATCAAAATTGATGATCTTCCAACCTAAAAAATGATAGTGCTAAACCTGAAATCAAACTTGTGAGATTATTGTAAAATGTAGGAATTAGTATGAAGGTGAGGGAATTCAATTTAAAAATAAAGTGCTTTTTTTCCTTTGTCTTTGTGTGCTATCAAAGTGACTTGAAGAAAACAAATTATCTTAAAGCATAAAATTCATGCATTTGTATTGTTTTCGGGAATGTAAGAAAGTCCATTTGCAAATATTTTTTAATTTTTTTAATTTTTAAACAAAACAAAAACAACTAAAATAAAGCATTCTATGATTCACAAAACAGAAATAAACAATTCAAATGAAATTGTCAGCACGGACCTGAGTGTATTTATGATTATCAATTTCTCCATCTGAAAGATATTGCTATGATCATAATTTAAACAACATCAACAAATTGAAATGAAAACATCAATGTATGTATATGAATTTTTAGCAAATGCGTGGTTGGGTCTTAGATAGAAGCTTAGTGTGTATGTTCTTAATAGACTTTTTCCTCACAGTTTCTAAGAATTAAAAAATAATACAAATTATGATAATCTGCAAAAAGAGGATTGCATTATGTCATTTTACCAACATGAAAGGAATTTAACCAACCAAGCAAATTCAAGCAATTAAAAAACCAGCTACAATAGCGAGATGCAACAACCACCAGTAGCTTCCCCATATCGATTTGCTTCTCACCTTCTTCCTTTTTGTGGTGTTAAGACCGATCCAATTGCTTCTGTGAGTATAATATTTTTAATTGATGCTTAGGGGATTTGTTCAACCTTTTTCTGTTCTTTGTTCATCCTTTTCTTTGTTCAACCCTTTTTCTAAGCTTTGTTTAGCCTTTTATTTGTTCAACCCTTTTTCTGAGCTTTTTTCAGCCTTTGTTCAGCCTTTATTGTCACAGCAATGGATTTTACTGTTTCAGCTGCTTGGAACCGTCTGCAATAGTAAATCTGGAAAATACCCCCCTGAAGAACCAGCTGTATATTGCAAATCATGGCCTTGTTTGGAAATTTCCTTGCAAGTCAGGGAAAGGAGGATGTTACGCACAAAACCGATGTCTCATATTTTCAAAATTATTTTCCATATGCCCAAAAATCGAGACGTGATTCAAGGTGTTCTTATCTGGTGTGCATTTTTTTTGTTAAGGCTATAACAGCCATTTGCAGGCCATTTGTTGCAGATTTGTTCAATTCCTTTCCATTTTATATGGATTAAAATGGAGAAGCAATACTCACCTAACTGCCTAGGCCTAGGAAAGTAATGATTGATTTTCTTGTTGAGTGTATTTATCCATGATCTACAATGAGATGAACGCATCACCAATTGGTCAAGGTTCTTTCCAAGCTGGCTCAGAGAGCTAACTATCTCTTTATTTCTTTGTTTTACAAAGATTTAATTGAAGGCAGAAAGATAAAGTTGATTAAGTTTTGGATGAATGTGAGAGATGGCATTGCTACCACTCAACCATAAATAAATCAGACTCAGAAGACGTACTTTAATTGTGACATAGGCTTAGCCGCTGTTTCAGTTTAAAATTTTCAAAGAATGCACTCGCATCCCATATGCATTTGCAGGAAAATTTTATAAATTGAAAAAGTTTTAGTAAATGGAGACAAACGACTTGCACATTGAGGCATTAATTTTTTTTCATTCTATTTCAACTACAATTTTTACAACTAAAACATGTTGGTGTAGACTACCTAACAGTGTTTTGGATTTAAATGATTCCAAAGAAAAAATAAAGTGGATTCATAGGGATACTTCTAGTTTTAAAAATTCTATGATATGGTATGTCATATAATCTAAGTAATAGCCTGCATCCTAATGTTGTTTGTGAGTTTCAGCTTAGACCAACGGTCATTATTTTGAGTACAACTTTTTCGTTAAAATATGGATTGATGTGATTCCAAATGGAGATGAAAATAGATTCATCTAGGTATCGCCAATAGAAACAGGTTTTGAATACAAGAAGAATTGATGCATCAAATATGCCAATGAATAGCTGATAAAGCAGAGTTTTTAGAGTTTAGATTTAGGATAGGTAGTTAGTATTTTGGGCATATCTCCTTCATACGATATCGAAATTGAATGATTCAAATTGTGTTGTAAAATAGATTGATATGAGAGTATGCATAGGAGAGTATACCTAATTTTTCAAGGATCTGAGTGAGATGTTCCAATATTAAACTCATTGTCAAATCATTTTGAAAAAGGGATTCTTACAACACCCAAATCTAAATGAAAATTTTAAATAAACACTCTTAATGAAACAAATTAAAAAAACACTCTATACAAGAAAAAAAATTACACTTCACAGTTGTGAGAAAACACACTTGCTGAAATTGAAATTCACAGTTGCATAATTGAAACACTCTTTTCAGAAATTGAAATTCACTCATTACAGAAATTAAAATTCACACTCTAGCGTACGCTTGAAAAAAAATCAAACTAAAATTCAATCCATCGTGCTTCCCTGGAAACAGCACCAAAATGTTGGGCCAAATTAATGTCATTTTAATTCCATTGTAGTAATTATCGAGCCATTTAATTTGTCAATCCAAGGTTCGTATGCTTATGAAGCACATGCAAAGCATATGCAGGACTGAAGCGAAATTAAGCTAATCTAACCCCCATGAAACTAAGACTAATCTAATCTAAACCCCATTAATCTGAAACATGCAATTGTTAATCTAATGCAAGAAGATGAAACACAGGACTGAAAGTAAATTACATAAAAGAAAGACAACATATGAATAGAAACAAGACAACACATGTGAGCTCACATTAACAATCAAGCAATCTTAATTTACATCACAAGAATAAATGACAAATCATGAAAGCATCAAAACCAATATTATGAACAAAATATAAGAAATCCCTTCTCCATATTACAAAGTCAAGAATAACTTCTACAATCTACTATTCTATAAGATAATCTAAGATCTAAGATAATCTAGTATAATCTAGGATTTAAGATTATTGAAATCAAGAGAGAGAACTCTCTTTTATACATGAATGAAATAACCATCTCATAATGAGAGCTCCACTATTCACTCAACTACTCAACTACTTTCCTATTATTACAAGATATGTTTCCTTCAAATCCTCCACATATCTCTCACCAATCCTCCACATGTCTCTCAACCAAATCTCCATGATCTTCTCCTAGGAATATTCTTTGCATAACTATCTCCTTGAAATTGTGAAGGAGATATATGTGAAGTCTTTTATTTGAATTAATCCTTCACATATTCCTACACATTACAAAACTCATCCATACTTTGAGATATTAGTGAAAACCATGTTATTTTTCTAATATTTAATCATAAATTCACTTATAATTCTAAAAATAAATAAAGTGGAAATAATAAGGTGAAACCCACATATATGTATGGAAATGGTATGATAAAAGGTTAATGGGACGATGAAATGTGAGGAATAGCGGAAGATAGAGTGGATGAAAAGTGACATTTCAGAGTCCCAACATGTATGATATCACATATATTATTCACTTCGAACCATATTTTTTCCTAAAGTTGTTATATCATTAAATCTATGTATATAACATGTTATTGAATCTATATCTTCAATAGTATATTAACCATGGTTTTCATCTTTCAATCAAGTTCATGAATTGCTTACATTGTAATCTAAGAGGAAATTTAGTATAGCATGCTTGATAATAATTCCCTAATAGACAAGACTAAAATAATATTATCATAGATATAATTTTTAACATAATAATAATATCGTTGGTATAACAATCGCAAAGTTTCATTGGAGTCATGTTATCCAAGTATCTGCAAGAAGTAAAAAAAATCAATTATGCTACTTGGAATTTGGTTGGTATCCCTGAATGGCCATCAAAAGAAAGTTGAAACTCACCATAACTCAAAAACCAAGGCTCGAATGGAAAAAAGGTTAGTTTAGTTGGATTTGTGGCATTTGTGTACTGCTAGGGATATTCCTTCTCGATGGCTTCATGGACCGAAAGTTGTATATTTTGACGGGTTTTTAAACTAAGGTTTTGCATAGTGACGTGCAATACAATTTTGGCTTGATAGGCTAATATTTTGAAAATGTGTCGAGAAAGTGCATGGGCTTCACAGTCATCTTTCCCTTTCCCAAACATAGTTGCAGGAAGAAACAAAACTAAATTTCGTTGCTCGGTTTGGATTTTATGCCCCCGGTTGAAATTATCCTGGTGTCCCTTAATGGCCTTGATAAGAGGGAAAAAATTCGTTATAACTTGAAAATCATGGCTCTAATGGAAAATATGTCGATTTTGTTGGATTGATGGAATCTGAGTACCACTAGGGGCATCTCTGTTAGGTGGCTTCATGGACCGAAAGTTATCTATTTTATTGGTTTTCTAAACTAGGGTTTTTCTAAGTGACATATAGTGCAATTTATGTATGATAGGATAATATTTTGATAAATATTCCCAATGAGTGTGTCGGAATCATAGTCATCTTGACCTTACCAAAATACACATGCAAGACAGAACAAAACTCAATTTCGTTGCTCAGTTTGATTGTATCCTCTCGGTTGAAATTTGCTTGCTGTCCCCAAATGACATTGGTAAGCAAGAAAAACTTGCCATAACTTGAAAACCGAAGCTGTGATGGAAAAATAGTCAGGTCAGTTGGGTTTGCGACACTTGATTACCGCTAGATACACCCCTATTTGGTGGCTCGATGGACCAAACATTGTATATTTTAAAGGCTTTATAAACTAGGTTTTTGCTTAGTGACATGAAGTATAATTTTTTCACAATATGAAAAGGTTTTGAAAAATGTGTTAAGCAAGTGCATGGGAATCAGAGGAAATCTCAACTCAAAATGGGCCTCTTAAGTAAAATAATAAAATAATAAAATAATATTTATTAATTTTGGAGGAAGAAAAGAAAAAAACTACTTTTTTTATTCGTATTTTTGACATATCTCCCTGTGTTTTTACTCACATTTCGATCATAAGAGCTCATTGGATGCATAATTAAATTCTGCATCCAATTCATACCCATAGTGCATATGTTTAACGGACCTCGCTACCCCAAAAATAGCAAAATACTAAAAAAATGTGATGATGACATCATCATCAGGTTTTTAAAGTATTTCTTGTTTTTGGGGTAGCAGGGTCTGTCAAAAGTATGCATTGTGGGTACTCATTGCATGTGGAATTTAATTCTCCATCCAGGGAGCTCTCCTACTCGAAATTTGAGGAAAAACACAGGGAGATATGTCAAAAATACAAACAAAAAAATAGTTTTTTTATGGTACCTATCCCCAAATTTATATTAAAAAAATGTTTAAGACCTATACGGTATTTCAAATTTAAAGCAATTTCATTAGATAACACATGATGACATGGAATTTGAATTAGGGTTGAAAGGCCCATTTTGAGTTGAGATTAACTCTAATGAGTCATATCTCCCTTTTGCAAATACACATGTAGGAGGTAACAAACTCAATTTGGTTTTTATGCCCCTAGTTGAAATTTTTCTGGTGTCCCTGGAAGACCTTGAGAAGAGAGATAAACATCACCTTCACTCAAAAACAAAACTCCAATGAAAAAAATGTCAGTTCCATTGGATTCATGACATTCTAGTACCGCTTGGGACACCCCTGTCCAGTGGCTCCATGGATCAACAGTTGTTTGTTTTGACAATTTTATGTACTAGGTTTTGTTCATTGACATGTAGTGAAAATTATGCATGATAGGGTACGATTTTAAAAAATGTTCCCACCGAGTGCGTGGACATCTCAGGTATATCTCTCTTTCCCAATAACACCTCTAGGAGGAAACAAAACTCAATTCTGTTGCTAGGTTTGTCTTTTATGCTCCTGGTTGAAATTTACCTGGTGTCCCTAAATGACTTTGGGAAGTGAGAAGAAAATTACCCTAACTCAAAACCCGAAGCTTCGATTGAAAAACTATTTGTTCCGTTGGTTTCATGACATCCAATTACCACTAGGGACACCCATTTTTGGTGTCTTCATGCAACAAATGTTGCCTATTTTCACGCTTTTCTAAACTAGGATTTTGCTTGATGACGTGAAGTGTAATTTCTACATAATAGGTCAATATTTTGAAAAAAAATTCAAGTGAGTGGATGGGAATTGCAGTCATCTCTCCCTTCCAAAAACACAGTTGCAGGAGGAAACACAAATCAAGTCCATTGCTTGATTTGTTTTTTATGCCCCTAATTTATATTTTCCTAGTGTCCCTAAATGGCATTGAGAAGCGATATGAAACTCACCATAACTTGAAAATCAAGGCTCCAATGGATAATCAGTTGTTCCATTTGAATCGTGACATTCGAGTACCACTAGGAACACTCCTTCCCGATGGTTTCATGGACTGAAATTTGTCTATTTTGACGGTTTTTTAAACTAGGGTTTTGCTCAATGACATGTAGTATGCATGATAGGTTAAGATTTTAAAAAATGTTCCAAGAGAGTGCATGGGAATCCTATTCATCTCATGCTTTCCAAAATATAGTTATAGGAGGCAACAAAAATGAATTCGGTTGCTCAATTTGGATTTTATTCCCCCCCTCCCCCATCGAAATTTGTTTGGTGTCCCATAATGGACTTGGAAAGAGACATGAAAATAAATTTAACTCAAAATTTGTGGATTTGATGGACAAAATATCAATTTCATTGGATTTGTGACATCTTAGTACGACTGGGAACACCCCTATTCGGTTGCTTCTTGGACCAAATGTTGTCTATTTTGTTGGTTTTCTAAAATAGGGTTTTGATAAGTGACGTGAAGTGCAATTTATATAATATAGGATAAAATTTTGAAAATTATTCCCAACGAGTGTGTGGGAATCACACTATTCTCTCCCTTACCGAAACACACTTGTTGGAGGCAATGAAAATCAATTTCTTTGCTCGGTTTGGTTGTTATGCTCCCGGATGAAATTTTCTTGGTGTCCACAAATGGCATTGGTAAGAAAGATGGAAATAACCATAAATTGAAAACCGAGGTGCCAATGGACAAATAGTCATTTCTGTTGGATTTGTGACACTCGATTATCACTAGAGACACCCCTATTTGGTATCTTCATGGACCAACGTTGTATATTTTGAAGGTTTTCTAAAGTAGGGTTTTTCTTAGTGATATGAAGTGCAATTTATTCACAATAGACCAATATTTTGAAAAATGTGTCAAGTGAGTGCATCGACATCATATTCATATCTCCCTTTTCCAAACACACGTGCAGGAGGTAACAAAACTCAATTTCATTGCTCAATTTGGTTTTTATGTCCCAGGTTGAAATTTGTCTGGTGTCCTTGAGTGGCCTTGATAAGCGATATTAAACTCACCATAAATAAAAAATCAAAGCTTCGATGGACAAACCGTTAGTTCCATTGGATTCATGACATCTAAGTGTCACTTAGGGCACCCTTGTCTGGTGGCTCCATGGACCGAATGTTGTATATTTTAATAATTTTCTATACTAGGTTTTTTATCATTGATGTGTAGTGAAAATTTTCCATGATAGAATATGATTTTGAAAAATATTCCCAACAAGTGCGTGGGAATCTTAGTCATATCTCTCTTTCCCAAAGACACTTCTAGGAGGCAACAAAATTGAATTACATTGCTTGGTTTGGATTTTTTGCTTCGGTTTGAAATTTTCCTAGTGTCCCTAAATGACTTTGAGAAGTGAGAAGGAAATTACCCTAACTTGAAAACCAAGGCTTCGATGGAAAAATTGTTGGTTTCATTGGTTTCATGAAATCTAATTACCGCTAGGTACACCCCTGTCTGGTATCTTCACGGAATGTTGTTTATTTTGATTGTTTTCCAAACTAGGGTTTTGCTCGATGAAGTGAAGTGCAATTTATGAACAATAGGGAAATATTTTCAAAAATGTGTCGAGCAAGTGGATGGGAATCGCAATCATCTCTCCCTTTTCCAAACACACTTGTAGGAGGAAACGAAAATCAATTCCATTACTCCATTTTCTTCTTTGCCCCTAGTTTATATTTTCGTGGTGTCCCTGAATGGCCTTGAGAAGTGAGATGAAACTCACCATAACTTGGATACTAAGGATATAATGGAAAAATTTCCAATTCCATTATATTTTAACATCCAAGTACAACTAGGAACCCCCCTAATCGATGGTTTCATGGACCAAAAGTTGTCTATTTTTACGGTTTTTAAAACTAGGTTTTTCTCAATGACATGCAGTACAAATTATCCATGATAGGTTAATATTTTAAAAAATGTGTCAATCGAGTGCATGGGAATTGCAATCATATCAACTTTTCCAAAACACACTTGAAAGAGGGAACAAAAATAAATTCAGTTGCTCAGTTTGGTTTTTATGCCCCCAGTTGAAATTTGTTTAGTGTCCCTTAATAGCCTTAGGAAGAGAGATGAAAATTGCTATAACTCAAAAACTGTGTCTCCGATGGAAAAAATGTCAATTCCATTGGATTCATTGCATCTGAGTACCACTGGTAACACCCCTATTCAATGGCTTCATTATTAAGATTACAACATCAAGAGTCATTCTCCAGTCTTGTGAGTAATATCAAGATAGAAGACTTGTGAGTAATATCAATTCCTAAGAATATCCTCATATGATTGAGGTGGTGATGTTGTAAATATTGTGAGTAATATCAAGTGGAGTCTTGTGAGTAATATCAAGGCAGTAGAATTGTGAGTAATATCAATTCAATAAATCTTGTAAGTAATATCAACCTGAGACTTGTGAGTAATATCAAGTTCTACAAATATCCTCATGTTCTGAGGTGGTGTACTTTTCTATGTAAAGTAGATATACTATGTGATATATGGATGGTCATGATCAATAGGTTCTACAAGTCTCCTTTAGGGATTAGCTACTCCTAGAGTGATTTACTTTAGCATGTGACTATATGACCTGGGGTAATACATATGATCATAGGTTCAGAAAAAATCTTATGAGTATGATATGATATAGATGATTAATTAATGAAAACACATATGCACCATGTAGAGATAATTAATATCAACACGGATATGGAGAGAGAATTCGTATTAATTTGTCACAGTGGTCTAGGAACTAAAAACACAATTTCACAAAGAATACAGACAGATAATCATAAAATTGGCAAAATGGTGCTACAATGGAAGTAGCAGCTCTGTATAATCAAATGAATAATGAATAATAAAATACAATGATCATGTTGGAAGCATGAATTCCAAAGCAATTTGAATTCCCAAGGAGGTCATTCGAATTGAATGAGTGAGTCTTGCTTAACTGAATGTAAGCCACAGTCAACACTCAAGTTAACCATTGATCAAAACCCTAATTGATGGAACTGAGCCCTAGATGAATTTGAAGTGCAATATATGACTGATTCTAACTGAAAGTAGCTCAGACACATGTCACTGCAATCCAACCAACAAGTGGTAGCGCATCGATGACTCCAATGAACCCTGATGATGTTAGCTGAAGTGTAACTGACCATCAAAAGTGGTTGGAGGCGCCCCTATTGACTCCAGTTAATTAAATAATCATTAAATAATCAATTTAATGAAGGAAGGCACCTTCACTACTCTTTTTTATTGATTGTAACCATCAATTAGCAATATGGGGCATTAATGACACTCAGATCATCCCCGGAGTGCTCTAGATAGCCTCCCTGAATGTAGGAGAAGGCTAAGTTAGCCTCCTTGACTGAAGGTAGCTGTGGGTGTGCTCATGTTGATGTCATCCAGTGCTCCTCTAATGTCAATTAAGTCAATAAAATTTAGGATAGTGGTTTAACTAGGCCAAATTGACCAAAATGAGTGTGTATGGTGGTAAATGTCTCCAACACTCCCCTTCAGCTATACTCTAGAGGAGTAGAAAAAAATAAAGTGCATAAGAATTCTAGGGCCCTAAAAACTAAGGCCATATGTCACCCTGTACAATAAATTGATTTCTTTAATAAACCAAGGAAACGGGGAAAACCTCATGGGAAAAATACCCCCCCTCAAACTAAGCAGTAAATCAAGAATTGGTTCTTTTATGCAGTAGCATACTAAGACTATGCATGTGAACCTATGAATCCAAACTAAATGAATATGTCTGGAGGAATATTCCACTTTTGAAGAAGAACAATGCACTCAACTGAATCAGAAATATAAACAGCTGCGTGGTGAAAACTGGACCCATATAGAGCAATTTAAATCATTTGAAGAGAAAGCAAAGGTTCTTTAGAATTTGAACCATGTGTGGAACACTCAAGAAACTGATATGTTTCATCCTTTAAAATAAAACCATGAGTGTTAAAATCAGCCCCAATTCTTAGGAGCAAGTGTCCAAGCAGATGTAGAATGTCTTCGTCTTTACTAGTTCTATGAGGAGATGAGAATGTGACCAAAGGTAGAGAATCCCTGGTACTGTGGAGAGCAAATGATTGAGCTCCATAATATGATATAGCTTATAAAATAGCTAATTAATTGTATAATAAAATATCAGAAACCTCATATGAGGAAACTAACACCAAATCCCCATCAGCGGTTTTGAAGAGAAAGTGCGGTACTTGATTTTTCACATTGGAATTGGTGAGAGCAGCTACAAGCATGAATGAAAGATTTTGGATTTTAAAATATGAAACAAATAATATCATATCAGAAATTAAATCAGATCTAAATAAGTTAACAACAGATCCAAAACTGTGAAATGAAATCAAATCCCCAACAACAGTTTTGTAGGAGACTTGCGGTACTTGTTTCTTCACACCGTTGATGAGAATAGCTACAAGCAGTACTGAAAGATTATGAATTTGATATATTAAACCAATCAATATCATATCAGATCTAAATAATATCATATCATATCCAATAAGGTTAATATCAGATTCAAATAAATGGTTAATCAAGACGGTGGATGCATAGCTTTCTTCTTCTTCAAAATTCTGAGTTTTGGTGCATGCAATCCTGCAGGAATTTTCCAGAAAATTACTGTAGGATTACATGCACCAAAACTCAGAATTTTGAAGAAGAAGAAAGCAGTGCATCGACTTTATCGGTTAACCATTTTTAGTCATGCTTGTAGCTGCTCTCACCAATTCAAGTGTGAAAAATCAAGTACCACACTTTCTCTTAAAAACCGCTGATGGGGATTTGTTGTTAGTTTCCTCATATGAGGTTGCAGATATTTTATTATGTGATTCATTAGCTATTTCAGAAGATATATTAGATTATGGAGCTCAAGCATTCACTCTCCACAGTCCTAGGGATTCTCTACCTTTGGTCACATGCTCATCTCCTCACATAACTAGTAAACAGGAAGACATTCTCCATCTGCTTGGACACTTTCTCCTAAGAATTGGGGATGATTTTACCAATAATGGTTTTCTGTTCAAGGCTACAACATATCATTTTATTGAGTATTCCACACATGGTTCAAATCCTCAAGAACCTTTGCTCTATCTTCAAATGATTTCAGCTGCTCTACATGGGTCCAGTTTTCACCATGTAGCTATTTATATTTTTTATCCAGTTGAGTGCATTGTTATTCTTCCAAAGTGTAATATTCCTCCAAAAATATTCCTTTAGTTTGGATTCACAGGTTCACATGAACAGTCTCAAGATCCTGCTGCATAAAAGAACCAATTCTTGATTTATTTCTTAGTTTGAGGGGGGGTATTTTTCCCATGAGGTTTTCCCTGTTTCCTTGGTTTATTAAGCAGTTACTTTATTGTACAGGGTGACCTATGGCCTTAGTTTTTAGGGCCCTATAATTCTTATGCACTTTATGTTTTTCTACTCCTCCTGAGTATAGCTTAAGGGGGGGTGTTGGAGACATTTACCACCATACACACTCATTTTGGTCAATTTGGCCTAGTTAAACCACTATCCTAAGTTTTATTGACTTAATTGACATCAAAGGAGCACTATATGACATGAGCATGAGCACACCCACACCTACCTTCAGTCAAGGAGGCTAACTTAACCTTCTCCTACATTCAGGGAGGGTAACTAGAGCACTCCAGGGGTGATCTGAGTGTCATTAATACCCCATATTGCTAACTGATGGTTACAATCAGTTAAACAAAGCAATGAAGGCACCTTCCCTCATTAAATTCATTATTTAATGAACAAGAGTCAACAGGGGCACCTCCAACCACTTCTGATGGTCAGTTACACTTCAGTTAACCTCATCAGGGTTCATTGGAGTCATTGATGCACTACCACTTGTTGGTTGAATTACAGTGACATGTGTCTGAGCTACTTTCAGTTAAACTCAATCATTTATTGCACTCCAACTTTAGTTAGGGCTCAGTTGAGTCAATTAGGTTTTGGATCAGTGGTTAACTTGAGTCTTGACTATGGCTTACATTCAGTTAAGCAAGAATCACTCATTCAATTTGAATGACCTCCTTGGGAATTAGAATTGGTTTGGAATTCATGCTTGAAACATGATCATTGTATTGTATTATTCATTATTCATTTCATTATACAGAGCTGCTACTTCCATTGTAGCACCATTTTGCCAATTTTATGATTATGTGTCTGTATTCTTTGTGAGACTGTGTTTTCAGTTCCTAGACCACTGTGACAAATTAATAAGGAAAAGGCTTATGTAGATCATGGGGACAAAATGGATCACTCTGGTAATCTGATATTTCTTCCAAAATATCCAAGGTATCACATATTTTCACACTAGTAGCAACATTGGAGGGAGAAAAATCAAATTTCTCTTCACTTTCGGAAGCAATTACTAGCAAATTTTGCACAGAATTCAAAGGAAAATCACTGAAGAATGTTTGCATGGAAGTGCAGAATGTTTTTCTTCAATATCATAGATTCAAATGTCTTCTTCTATTTCATACATATGAGGATATGAGGAGATGAGATATCAGAGATCTCACAAACTTCCGGAGCATCAGGAGAAGGAGTCACTGCAAGGAGACTTTCTTCAATTCAAGTTGACTATGTAGAAGATTCTGCTTCTTCTTCATATTGAACAACTTCATCAGAGAGAGTAGAGGCTGAGACTTTTGAGTAAAGAACTCTTTTGGTGCTGGATGTGATCTCCAAATTTCTATTATGATCCTCATTGTGCTTGCCAAAGGTTATGTCCATTTTTGTCCAGAGATCCTTTAGGTATTCAGCAGAACCAATAAGGTAGTGCAAGCTAGGATAAAGGGCCAGACATATTGCTCCAAAATCTATATCACCGTCATTTAGCTAATCATTCTCATTCTCATAAGACTCTTTTCCAAGTCCAATAGACACCTCATATAGACCTTGTCTCTTCAGAGATGCAATCATCTTCAACTTCCATTCTGAATAGCTTGTGAATGGGGTGAGAAGAGGCTCTGATGAGTCCATTTGAAGTTGTACCTATTAAAACCTGTAAATCACAACAAAAGGGGCACTGTAAGGTCAGGCATCCTGCACATTTTAGGCTTTCATCACACCCAGCATAGTTGATCAAGCAAGCTTGACCAACAATTCCTTTAGTTGGAGTATTAAGTGGTAAGCCTTGGTTTATGGTGCAGTGTTGGAATTTTGAGATTTTGCTCAATTTTTCATGCAAGAGCTGTCAAAAACCTTGTTTTTGAGAGATCTGAGCTTCATCCCACCATGAGCTCTGATGCCATATTAATTTGTCAGAGTGGTCTAGGAACTGAAAACACAGTCTCATAAAGAATACAAATAGATAATCATAAAATTGGAAAAATGGTGCAACAATGGAAGTAGAAGCTCTGTATAATCAAATGAATAATGAATAATACAATACAATGATCATGCTACAAGCATGAATGCCAAATCAATTCGAATTCCCAAGTAGGTCATTCAAATTGAATGAGTGAGTCTTGCTTAACTAAATGTAAGCCACAGTCAACACTCAAGTTAACCACTGATCAAAACCCTAATTGACTTAATTGATCCCTAACTGAAGTCAAAGTGCAATAAATGACTAATTCTAACTGAAAGTAGCCCAGACACATGTAACTGCAAGCCAACCAACAAGTGGTAGTGCATCAATGACTCCAATGAACCTCGTTGAGGTTAAATGAAGTGTAATTGACCATCAGAAGTGGTTGGAGGCTCCCCTATTGAGTCCAGTTCATTAAATAATCATTAAATAATCAATTTAATGAAGGAATGCACCTTCACTACTCTATTTAACTGATTGGAACCATCAGTTATCAATATGGGGCATTAATGACACTCAGATCAACCCCGTAGTGCTCTAGTTAGCCTCCCCGAATGTAGGAGAAGGATATGTTAGCCTCCTTGAATAAAGGTAGGCATGGGTGTGCTCATGCTGATGTCATCCAGTTCTCCTCTGACATCAATTAAGTCAATAAAACTTAGGATAGTGTTTTAACTAGGCCAAATTGACCAAAATGAGTGTGTATGGTGGTAAATGTCTCCAACAATTCGAATTACCCATGTTACCATCAAGTGAACTCAAATTGATAAGAAATCAATTGAGTATTAGTCATGGTAAAAAAAATTGAATTAATTAAGGAATCAACTCATTAATTTATGCAAGTGGTTGTTCAAAATAACAATGATGGAGAAGCACTAGTTCTGTTCAATTACAATCTATATGTTTAGTTACATTTAATTTTGCTAAGTTACATTCAATTCTATTCAGTTACATTTAGTTGCATGCAGTTCCATTCATTTCAGCTCAATTACACTCAGTTGTATGCAGTTACACTCATTTCCATTCAGTTACAATGCAGTTCCATTCAGTTCAGCTCAGTTCATTTAGTTAGAGTTAGTTAATTAATGGAAGGTGCATATCTTCTTGTGGGAGATAATTATGGATTTCCAACTTGGAACCAAGTTAGTAAGGGTGCATATCTTCTAGTGGGAGATAATTATGTAGTTCCATATTGGCACCAAATCAATGGGGGGGGGGGGCATGATTGAAGAAGGATCAGTGTTCTAAGTGTGAACAAGTTACCGATGCATGCAACTATTATATTTCTGTTGTAAAACCTAATTTGACATGTTATTAAAGTTTTATGCACTTGGAAAGATAGATACATTGTTACATTTGATCTCCACTCACTGGTTCTCTTTGCGAAAGGAATATTCTATTTTGTTGTAATAATTCTCTATTATTTATCAATCATACTCTAATATTGTTTTGTTGGGTTTTTCATCCTCTGAATTAGTGGAGGGTTTTCCTAGGGTATATCATGTTTTGTATGGTTTTATTTGTGTATTTGTATTATTGATCATATTTATATGCATTTTTATTATGGATTAAAGTTTTAAAGTTCAATTATCTTCATATTTTTCTCAATCACTAACATTCATGGACCAAAAGTTGTCTATTTTGTTGGTCTTCTAAAATAGGGTTTTGATAAGTGAAGAGAAGTGCAATTTCTATAATATAGGATAATATTTTGAAAAATGCACCCAACGAGTGTGCAAGAATCATAGTCATCTCACCCTTACCTAGACACACTTGTTGGAGGCAATATAACTCAATTTCATTGCTCGCTTTGGTTTTTATGCTCATGGTTGAAATTTCTAGGTGTCCATGAATGACATTGGTAAGCAAGATGGAACTCACCATAACCTTAAAATTGAGGCTCTAAAGGACAAAAAGTTACTTTTGTTGGATTCATGACACCCGATTTCTAATAGATACACTCATGTTTGGTGGCTTCATGGACCAAACATTGTGTATTTTGAAGGTTTTATAAACTAGGGTTTTTCTTATTGGCATAAAGTGCAATTTCTGCACAATGGGCCATGATTATGAAAAATGTGTGGAGAGAGTGCATGGGAATCACAGTCATATCTCCCTTACCCAAAAACACATGAAAAAGGAAACAAAACTCAATTTTGTTGCTCAATTTAGTTTTTATGCCCTTGGTTCAAATTTTCCCAGTGTCCCAAAATAACCTTGAGAAGAAAGATAACACTCACCATAAATCAAAAAATGAATCTTTGATGGGCAAAATTTCAGTTCCATGGGATTCATGAAATCCGAGTACTACTTGGGACACCACTGTTCGGTGGTTCCATGGACCAAACATTGTCTATTTTGACAATTTTCTTTACTAGGGTTTTGACATTGACATGTAGTGCAAATTTTGCATGATAGGCTATGTTTTTGAAAAATGTTCCCAATGAGTGCATGGGAATCTCATTCATCTCTCTCTTTTCCAAATACACTTCCAGGAGGAAACAAAACTCAATTCTATTTCTTGGTTTGGATTTTATGCTCTTGGTTGAAATTTCCTTGGTGTCCCTAAATGACTTTGGGAAGTGAGAAGGAACTTACCATAACTCAGAAATCAAGGCTTCAATCGATAAACTTTCAGTTACGTTGGTTTCATGACATCTAAATAGGTCTAGGGACACCCATGTCTGGTGGCTTCATGGAATGAATGTTGTTAATTTTGACAATTTTTTAGACTACAATTTTGCTCGATGACATGCAGTACAATTTCTACTTAACAGGGAAACATTTTTAAAAATGTTTTGAGAGAGTGGATGGGAATTGCAGTCATATATTTGTTTCCCAAACACACTTACAGGAGTCAATGGAAATCAATTCCATTGCTTGATTTGGTTTGTATTCCCCTAATTGATATTTGTTTGGTGTCCTTAGATGGCCTTGAGAAGTGAGATGAAACTCGCCATAAATTAAAAATCGAGGCTCCGATGGAAAAACCATCATTTCCATTAGATTTTTGACATATGAATACCACTAGCAACACCTGTACTCGATGGTTCCATGGACCAAAAGTAGTCTATTTTTACGGTATTTTAAACTAGGGTTTTTATCAATGACGCACAATGCAATTTATGCATGATAGGTTAAGATTTTAAAAATTTTGCTAAGAAAGTGCATGGGCATCATAGTCATCTCTCACTTTCTAAAATACACTTGTAGAAGGAAACAAAAATGAATTTGGTTGCTCAATTTGGTTTTTATGCCCCCTAGTTGAAATTTGTTTAGTGTCCCTTAATGGACTTGGGAAGCAAGATGAAAATCACTATAACTCAAAAAAATTGTCTCTAGAGGACAAAATGTCAGTTTCAATGGATTCATCACATCCGAGTACCACTGCAAACACCCTTGTTTGATGCCTTCATGGACCAAATGTTTTCTATTTTTTTGGTTTTCTAAAATAGGGTTTTGATAAGTGATGTGAAGTGCAATTTCTATAAGATGGACTAAGCTTTTGAAAAATGTTCCCAATGAGTGTGGGGGAATAACAATCATCCCACCTTACCCAAACACACTTGATGGAGGGAACATAACTCAATTTTGTTTCTCGGTTTGGTCTTTATGCTCCTAGTTGAAATTTTTTTGGTGTCCCTGAATGGAATTGGTAAGAAAGATGGAACTCACCATAACTTGAAAATTGAGGCTCCAATGGAGAAATAGTCAATTCTATTTGATTTGTGACACACCGTTACCTCTATATACGCCCTTTTTTGGTGGCTTCATGGACCGAACATTGTATCGTTTGAAAGTTTTCTAAACTAGGGTTTTGCTTAGTGACATGAAGGGCCCAATACTGATGGAATTGAAAGCCAAAAAGGATGAAATTCATCAAGATACAGTAAGGTTTCTTTCAGGTCCTAGTCAAATTTTAAGCCTCCAAAATTAATTAACAATATTGGTCAACCATTGGCATGTTCAAGGAAAACAAAAATGTCAAGTGGTGAATGGAAATATGGTGGAGTTGAGATCATTCTACAGACAATGATAAATGTTTATGAAGAAAATGAGTGGCTTTGAGAAAATCTACAAACTGTTGAATCTTCAGTTATGCAACTCAGGATAAAGGTTTCCTCATTAGAGAGACATGTTGAACAACAAGCTGCAAAAATAAAGATACTTACACAACAACTTGCAACAAAGATTAAGTAGGGGAAGGAAAACATAATCCAAGCATATGAAATAGAGATGTCCTTGAAAACCTTTCTTTTAAGGAAAGAACAGCTATACAAGGTCCTTATGATGAAAAACATTACACACATCATGAGGTAGAGCATTGGGGAAAACCAAAGATGGCTCTAGTGCCCTAAAGAAAATAAGGAAGAAAATAAAAAATATTGAAGTTTTGTAGTATCCTCATCACTCAGGCTAACTCTAGAAAGTAAATGAAATGCTTACTCCATTGACGGTTATAAATTCCAATATCAATAGTAGATGATTATTTTCTTTGCGATTTTTAAACCATATCACCCAAGTATGTTTTCAAGAAAACGTGATTGATAAGGTCTTATAACTCTCAATGTTATCATTTATGTAAATAAAGAAGAAGATTTTTATTTTACATTAGGCCTTGTCTACATGACTCTTTCTCAACCACAACAATCATATTTGACCATTAGTTAGAAGCTATTTTCAAAAGAAGTTATAATACCAAAAAATCAAATACTTTCTTAGCATAGAGTTTATCAATTACATGCCCAAAATATTAAAAAAATACCTCATATTTATACATACTCCATATCTTTGTACAAAAAGACCTATACAGAATCACAAGAAAATTTACAAGAATGAGCATAAAAATCCTTTTATAGGAGACTGCATGCCTAAAAGTCTATAGGAAACTATAAGAGACTACCTTCATAGAATTCTATAGAAACCTACAAGTCCAGACAATGTGTCTAAAATTCTAGAATAACCTACAAGAGACTTCATTTCTATATTTATACAAGGTCCTAAATGAGACAATTTAGAGAGGTGTATAGAAGGATTTACAAATATCTACATTCTATATTTCTTGAAAAAAGAATCCAACCATAATTCTATAGAATTATATGCATCCACTTTTCATATAGATGATGCCTGAACTCCCATTTTTAAACATGCATGATACTAATAATTTCTTCATAGGAAATATTCATAGCCTTCACCCAAGGATTTCTCTCATTACTTGGTTATACTTCTAGCAAGTAAAACTATTCACTTTCCACAAAGTCTACTTAGAATTATCTCTAATATAGGGGTAGGGTTTAATATAAGGGAACCCACATAGACCTCAAAACTCTATAGCAACCGAAAATTAGTGAATATTTTGCATCTATCAAATCGGTTGTTTTATTTTGACAAATTGATAGGATATGATGACAACATAACAAAGGAGTTTTCCTTGAATCTCCAACACATAATGAACCAAGAATACTCCACCAATTTCAAGGGTTTGGATATCAAATTAAATAATCCTATGATAATTAAAATAAGAAACCAACTATGGATGCTAAGAAACTATTTCTACTTAGCTATGAGGAGGTAGAAGAGAATAAAAATGGAGTCTAGAGAGATAGTCTACCTATGCCTTGGTATGAGGTAACATATCACCTTATCAAGTATATTATTTGTGAAGGAAGGATGAGCATGGTATATGTTTACCATTTTAAGTTTCTTCACTAGTTAATACATCTTTTTCATTATAATGTTGAATAAAAACTTGTTGTACCCTACTTTTAATTACAACATTTGAAGGAAATGAGTGGCAATGTGAACAAAATTTGAAGAAAAAGCATTAGTAGGCTTATCAAATTAATTATTTGAGATGCAATGGAAATTAATCTCCCAAAAGTATCATGGGATGAGTTTCTCAACATGAGTGTTATAGCTAATTTTACCACACATGGTGAATTACATGTTTATGGCCTTCCCTGTCCCTCTCCAGACTCCTTAGAACCCAAGCCATAGGAATTTATCTTTGTAACAATGATTAAGAAATAAGTGACAACACTTCTTAATGCAAGAAAGGCACAAAACACAAGGACAGAAGATATCCATGAGAGAGACTCTTGTATAATCCTGAGATAGCCGTAATGAATTTTATATGCTTGTATTTTCTTGATGAATTTTCTTGGTAAGTCACGAATTAGGGGTAAATGAGATCAATAGATATGATAATAATGAAAATAACATTGTTTTAAGCTTATAAAATGAAGGTATATAATGTGAAGAAACCATGAAACCCTAAATTTTTTGCTTTTCAATCAATTTGTTCAGGGTTTTTTTTCTTGCATTGGTTTTAGGAAAGGCTCAGAGGATCTCTATCCGTTTCTCCTTGGATGGTCCAACTTTTTGAATTTACATCCACAATAGTAAGTAGATGAAATATCCTTTTAGGTTTTCCTGACTGCAAACATAATCAAAGGTAATATTTTCTCCTATATGACCACCCATTAGCACTACCACTATCACCAACTAAAATAGTTAAGAAGAAGAAGGGATATTTAAACAATATAAAAATTAAAAAAGACAAGGATGAAGATCATTTTAAGAAAAATAAGTTCTCCTTCATTTTAAAAACAAATGGACCAACAACAAAAAATAGTTGAAGGAGTTCAACTATTTATTCAAATCCATCATTGGATTCATTATTAAATTCTTTATATTTCTCGATCATCCAACTATGAGAGAACCATCCATACAATAGTTATTATTAAGCTCCTTATTCTCTAATTCAAAGAACAATTTTTTTCATTTTTTTCATCCATATCATTATAAGAGAGAAAAGGACAGCTTCATAAAAGTAAACTATAGAAGGAATTGTGTTCGCATTCAGATAATTTATTTAGTCTCTCAAGGAATCTATTCATTGGATAAGATCATCTCTTCATTGGCTCACATCATCTTAGGTTGTCTCTCTCAATTGGCTTAGATCAAAACTATGTCAACTCTTTGTAAGGATTCACAAGGATTTCTCACCTCTATTTTTTTTAAGTTGTACTCAAATTATTTGTTTTGTGAAACTGATGAAACATATCCTTCCCAAAGAATATTATTCCCCCCTTTGAACACATAATGTCAACCCATTATTGTCCTTCTTAAAGAGAATAAAGGTATTGATTTCATAATTATAGCCACCTACTATTTCATAATTATAAACATCCTAAACCTTTGGGTGGGCCCATCATACTTCACACATTGAGTTTTTTGGTCAACTACATGTAAATTCTTTTGTGTTATCCATTGGTTGTATGGTATCAAGCATGGTGCCTTTATTGTGTATGGAAGTTTCGTTGCATATGGGTATGGTATTGGTGACTCTGCTCCATATGAGTAAGTCTACTCTGCTGCATATGGGTATGGTGTTGTAGGGATTCCTTTATATGGGTATGGAACTAGTGGCCTTTCTTCAATACAATCTACTATTGTGTTCCAACAACCCAATCTAGTATGTGACTCTACGTGATGTTGGGGGGTTTCTTCTCTACCCATTTTTTTCTTTTAGTCTTTGATTATTTCCATTTTCCATTTTTTTTCAAATTGTTTTAAAAAATATTCTTTATATTTTATATGTAAGGAAAATTAAAAAAACACTTAGCATTCCTTTTCCTTTTCTCTCCTTGAACCTTACAAACCTTTTAAATGCAATCCTACATAAATATCTCATTACAAAATTAAGCATTCATGTGGATTTGATACCAATGTTGGTAAAAATAATAAAAACCCCTAGATAGAAACAAATGTATGGAGGATTGTAGTGCATCCACTAGAGAGAAACAAACATATGAAGGGTTGCATTATTTATTAAGAATGATTGAATACATCAACATATCTTCAACTGATATACTATGTGGTAATTTCACTAAGATAATAAACTATTGTTAATGTGGGTCATTAACAAACAAGGACCGCTAACAACACTTGATTGTTAACCACGCTAATGGTGACAACAGAACCCATAAGGATATTGATAAATTTAAAAAAAATCAGGATATTAAGGCCGACATAGTCACAAACTTACAAAATATACTCTTTCAAATAGGGATGATGAATTTGAAAAATAAGTAGGATAAGTTACAAAGAATGGGAGTGATAACAAAAATGTTCCCATTAAATAAAGTACTAATACTTGTAACAAAATGCTACCTTCCACATAAAATGCTATCATTTCCTATCATTTGAGTTCTAATCGTCATCGAAGGTAAAATTGTACTGGAATCCAGAGAAACCACAACCCTCTACACTCACTCGTAGCATATTTTATCCCTTGAGGTCCTCTCCTTTGTGCAAATCTTTCATTCTATACAAATATATATTTTGATATTATAATAGAAATATAAACCATATCTAGATTTACGTTGTAGGACCACGTTCATATAAAAAATACAGTTGATCAATTATATATCATAAATTAAACATCCCAACCAGCTGTATAATATATTAAAAAAAATTAACTAACTTAGATAATTGTTCAAATACATTAACCCAGAATGAGTGTAGAGTTGAAGGCATATGCAAAAGCATAATGGAAACCCCCAAGAAATTATGTTTGCAAGAGCTATTTTAGATCAAATAAGTCATGTAAGGAATCCCAGTAGTAAGGAACCACTACATTTTTTATCACTTCCAACCCATTGAACTCGGTATTGAAGCTCACATATTCAATGAAAATAAGAAAAGATCTAGGGAATACACTTTAATCTACCAAACCTTAAAAATTCAATTGTAGCCCTTGTATCCTTCTTTATCAATAATTTACCTGTTCAATGCACATAAACATAATTCTATTAGATTATACATTGGCTACGTACAGTTGAAAATAGAAATTGTAGATCCTCACATTTTGTCATTAGCATCATGTTGTACTCAAAGTCAACTTTTATTTACAAAAACCCCCCACTTATCAACATGGTGGGAAACATAGAAATCCCAAGGTTTAATGAAAGACCATATCATGTTGTAAAATTCTAAAAATATGAACCAAGGAACTCATTGGTGGGAGCAAACAAGGAAACCTCATTATTAAAAACTACCAAAACCTCATTCTGTGTCAAAGAGAGACTGAAATAGAGATGGGACAAGATCAAATCCCAAGTTGTTAGAATCAACAATCTCTCCCTAATGCATCTCTTCCATTATAAGCAACAAGGAAATTCTTGATCTAGGAAAATAGGGCAGGAGATTATTATCAACCCAAATTGCACTTCTCCTTCCGAGTACCAACATTCCTTATGTTGGTACACAAAAGGACATATTAGGATTGAAGTTTGCCAAAACACTATAGATGGGCATGACCTAGGATGCATTTACCTTTAAACTAGCTTGCTACATAAATTTTCCAAGTGTTAAGTTGTGTACGCGACTATCTCCATTGCAACCCGCATACTGTACGCGACTATCTCCATTGCAACTCGCGTACTGTACACGACTATCTCCATTGCAACTCGCATACCGTACGCAACTATCTACATTGCAACCCATGAACATCAGCGTAAGCAGGTTTCCTTTAAGCAACTCGCGTTTCATACACGGGTTTCCTATATTAATAGTCATGTACACCTCAATTCAACCTTAAAAAATATAAAACACGATTAATGGAGATTAGTTGGGCCCTAATCATTAACTATCCCAACTGTTTCAACCACCCCAACCTTCGAAATCGCTCTATTTCCCAAAGTATAAATAGAGGCCTTGGGGAGGACATTAATCAATCAAGATTGGAGAGAAAAGTTATGATGGTGGTATATCTTCAGAAATCTTGGAGCAATAGAACTTAGAGTTATTTGGTTGCAGAGGAGTCCTTGTCTCAGAAGATGGCTTGTATTCTTATCTCATTCACTGATTGTTAATAAAGAGAATTCTTCTTCCAACATTGTGTTGAGTCTCTTTCCTGTATTGTGGTTAATGAATATATTTGATTATGTATTTCACATATTGTTTATATAACCTCTTATATATACATGCATGAGATAGTACTTGGGTAATTTGTTCTTTATAGGTGAAAGAGTTGCATCCCTGGAAGCTTTGGAGAGAAGAGGAGTGGGAGAAGATCAAGCTTGGATCAACCATCGGTAATTAGCTAAGTCAAGACTTTCTTCCTTTTCCCTTTCTATTCTCTGGTAAAGCTGATTGTCTGCAAGATTAGTAGTAAGTTGGTAACCCCAGACCCTAGGTTACAAGGGTGCTTAATCCTGAACAACAGAACTGGCGACTCCACTGAGGAGTCCAGCCTGGTGTGGGTTAGTCCTATAGATACTTTCCTAGTCTTTGCTCTGATTCAGTGTATGGTTTTATATCTTGGTTTTGATTTGCAGTACTGTTTTAGAGACCTTCATTATTTTTTCTATTTTGAAATTTTTTTTGTCCTATACGCGGGTTGCTATGCTACACAATCACATATAGAAACTTGTATACATGGGTTACTATACTAAAATGTCATGTACAGTACACGGGTTGGTATGTTAGACAGTCACGTACATCTCTTAGCAGCAGATGTTTAGGTAGGGTTTCTTTTCCCTGTCTTATTTGGATTTTGCTTTACTTTGGGGTCTTCTAGTGCTGACACTTTACTATAGGTTTAAAACCCTTATACACCATACTTTTTGCTTTTCAGTAAGCCCTTGAGTTTTTGTTTATTGAATCTTCTTTCTTTTAGCAATTTGAGGTGGATTATCCTGTTTGGGTGATAGGTTTAGTGTTGTGTATCTGAATTAGTGATCAGGATTTTAGATAGCTTGTACCCTGTACTATTTCCAATTAGTTTTAGTTTGTCACTTGCCTTTTAATGATTTTAGTGGATTTCATTCATTGTTTCTTCCCAAGCTAGGTGTTTGCCAAGTCTCTTCCTTAGGTGGTTGATTTTTTGGTTGTTATAAGTCTACTATACTTCATTTTGCTTGCTTTATATTCTGATTATTCAAGCATACTCATGAATTTTTGCATTTAGGTGCAAAGTAATTTTTGAAAAGTTTGAAAAGTGAAAAAAAAGCATTGGAGACATTTTCATTTGAATTGCATAGCATAGTTTTATTTTCAGTTTTTGAACAAAATCTCAAAAATTACAAAAATAAAGTCTTAGCTTTCTCTTACTTAGTTGTAATTTCATTAGTTCATATCTACAAAAAGAAAAAGAAGCTTGCTTTAAGTAGTTACAATTTTCTTTGGAATTCATTTTATACACCTTGTTACTTTTCTTATCGAGTCTATAATATCATACTCATTCACGCCACTTACCCTCTAACTAAGGACAACCCTTAAAATGAATGCTATAATTTAAAATTTATTAGTAAGTTTTGTTTTATAGGGTCATACACCTACTAGCTTAGGGTAGACTTGTGGGATAGGAAGTGTAAACTCCCCACGAGTACTTAAATTCAGACATAGTTGGCAAATTGATAGGTAAATCCTTCTCTGTGTTGAAAGTATATGGGAAGCTCCTCTCAAACGAGAGTTAAGCATGGGGTCGTGTGGAGGCTTGGATTGAGGAGATAACCCTCCGATTCCTTGTCAAAATTTAGACCAAGGTTTTTAAGCATGTGGGGATTCTGTCCTAGACAAAGTTTTGGACTTTGCTACCCTGCCCATGCGTACAAATCATGCTTACGACTGTCCCCTGAGACTATTGATATAGTTAAGGTAGCCTCTAGTCTCTTGGACATCTAGGGTTTACACACAAATAAACTAGAAGGCTATTTCTAGTTCACCTTGGATGGGCTTGGAAGGTAACCCTTGTTGAAAGTGTAGGAGGGAGGTGGGTGATTCCTCTTCTTGTGCCTAAGAACCTCTTCAAGGACGCCAAGAAATTGTCTCAGCTTTCTTCAGGAAATCATATCTTATACCCCTTGTGATTGTTGAGACTTTAGGAAATTTTGTAGTGATTTCTCTGTGGCTTGTCTGTGTTTTTAGCCAACCTTAGGGTGTGAAGAGTCAAATTTACAATCATGGAGGACTAATCTGTCAGAAGGTCATGAAGGTTGCAAAAAATTCCTCCACTTATCACATTGGAACCTCCACCTCCCCCTCAAAGGCGGAGATTGGACACGGACGGTTCTTTCGAACTGATAGGAGTTAGTGAAGTTCCGAGTGAACCAAAACTTAGGGCAAACCATTTTAATTTAAACAAAGTTGAGATAGAAGAATTCTAGGCTGACGAGTTTGCAAGGAACTTTAATTCACCTCTAATTGACTTAAACAATCCTGTGATCATTCAGGTTCGTCCTTTCAATCCACCCATGATTGGTGTCTCTTTGGGCAGACTAATGTCTAATGTAGGAGAAAGTTCTTCTACTTCCACCTCAGCCGCTCCGGCTGCAGGGGTGCCACCTCCCCTAGTAGGTGCTGCTAGAACAAGTATACCTACTACACTGTTAACTCCAGCTAGCCAGGTGGTTCAACCATCGGCTCCCACAATTTTAGTGCGTACTTCTAGTGATATGGTCACTGGGATTCCTAGTGTACCTTCAGTTCCCACTTTCTTCGCACACATTGCTCAGAGTGGTCCTATAGGATCCTTGGCTTTTGGTCATGGTTTTCCTTAGAATGGGGGCCACATTCCCCAATCCACTCCATATGTAGGCCCAACACCCGCATATGTAGGGGTGCAGTTCAGAAACCTTAATCCTTATGGTCAAGGTTTTCAAACTCTAGTTTTAGCTCCTTTCACAAGCTCTCCTTTTTCTCTTTCCAGTGGAGGGGTACCTGCTCTTATGTTCCAAACACTAGCTTCAATTGGGGCAGTTGGAACCTCATACACTGCACCACACATAAACAATCTGCTAGCTTATGGATGGAATCCCTTCTAAACCATCGCAACCACTTCGCAACCGACAGCCAAGGGAAACCCCACCTTCACATATGTGAATATAGGGGCAAGCCCCTCTAGTCCCCAAGCTCGTACTTTTAGTACTCCAGTTAGACCCAATCTACCTTTCCTGGCAAAGTTAAATTTTCCAGATTTTTCGAAACTAATGAATGACCCAGTGAGACATAACTCCTCCTCGCCACCCATTCCTACCAAGCTTCCCTCAGATATCCCAAAATTCGAAGGTAAAGTTGGTGACAATCCAGGAGCTCATGTTACCACTTTCCATTTTTAGTGTTGTTCCAACTCACTGAACTAGGATGCAATTCAGTTGAGGATGTTCCAAAGAAATCTGACCAGTACTATAGAAAAATGGTATATTGAATTACCTTCTGCTACATTTAACAGTTTTTGGGACTTGGCTAATGTATTCCTTAGTCACTTCCAACTTCATGTCCAATACGATTTTAGGACAGACTTGTTGTCTACTTTTTGGCAAGACAAGGCGAGTCATATTTTGGATCACATCCAAGAGTGGAGAAGATAGAAGAGCCTTATCAAAGCCACTATTCCTCTTGAGTTCTTATTAGAATGGTTCCTTAAATCCCTATTTCCATATATATCTAAGGATGTATCTACTTTGGGAGTGACCAATGAAGAATAATCTATCCTCAGGGCCTAGAAGCTAGATTTGATATATTCTTAGTCTGGTATTTTATATGAAATTATCCATGGAGCACCAAGGCCAACACACAATGTAGAGAAACCTAAGCCTAGACCCCATCTCGATGGTGTGGTTGGTTCTGTGAAATCTCCCACTATAGAGTCTTTAGCCAAACGACTCCATGAGCTATTTGTCAAACATTCTACAGTGGAGACAGCAAAGGCTTCCCCCTCACCCTAGAATGCAAATGTTTTTGCACAATCCTCTCAAAAGGGAAATCAGTAGCCCGGTGGGAAAAAGAAGAAAGGAAAAAAGGGTGAGGGAAACCAAAACAAGAAAAAACCCACAAACAATGCTGATTGGGGGAAAAAAGAAAAGAAGAAGGTGAAATTCCCATGTAGGTTGTGCCATGAAGGTCACCTGACACATCTATGTCCCCTTATGGAACAAGCTCAGAAGTTGTTAAAAGGCCAACAATCAACTGTCCTGAAGGATCCTTTTCCCCAAGGACGAAATTCAGCTTCAGCTTCAAATGCAACAGGGAGCACGCCAAATGCTCTTGACCCCAATTATACCAACATGGTTTGATCCCAAACTTTACTCCAGACTAGGAACAAGAACTATTAAACAGAGGCCTTGGAGAAGGGTAAGTCAATAGGTGAAACTTCCAACCATCTCAGGATTGAGAAGCCTACCGAACCTATGCCCAAGATACCGAAAGGTGTCTTCAAGAAAACCTTGCACAATCCTAATGTTAGGGATACAGCAAAATACTCTGTAGTTGAAGATTTAGCCCGACTCCTTGTGTGATGTTAGATTTAGTGGTGTTATAGTGTTTTCCCATGCAGCAAGATGCACTCTTAGCAGCCTTAGGTAGTATGGACTCATCAAGCCTCTTAGTGAAGTTTAGTTTGTGTGATGTCAAAATTCACCTGCCATATCATGTAGTCTTATCGATAGATGTCATCCATGGATGAAATACCATTGGAAGGGAAGTTGTCGATGTGGGTGTTTCTACGTGTTTCATGTCCCTATGTTGTTGGAAAGCTCTTGGATCTCCAGAGCCGATTCCATCAAACACCCTACTTACTGCTTTCGATGGAAGGTCATTTTGTCCACATGGTATCCTAGCGGCTTTTGAAATTAAGTTGGCAGGGAAAGCGGTGTCTATTGAGGTAGAGGTGATTGATGCACCTTTGGATTATAACTTGCTCTTGGGGAGAAGTTGGACTTACGCCATGTCAGCTATTGCATTGGCCGTATTTCGGGTGGTAGTGTTTCCACATGAAGGGAAGTTGGTTACTGTACACCAACTCAGTGTTACTAAAAAAGGCCGCATGGAAACTAATGAGTCAACCGTAACATTGGTTGGTCAAGTTAAACTTGCTTCAAAGAGCTTATGGGTTGGAATGTATGCATCATTGATGGGCACATTTTATATTCCAACTCTGATTAATTATCTAGTTTCTACTAGTGTAGGGAAGTCTATAGCAACCATTGTTGATAGAATAGATCCTTGGGTTCTTCCTTCCAACCATGAACCTGAAGTGACCTTATCAATAGTGGAAGTAGTTTATCAAGCTATCATTCATACCGCTGTTGATCCCTTTTTGGTCCCTCTCATAGTCTCAGATGAGCCGAAAGAATCCTATCTTCCTGCTTGGGAAGAGAACTCTTTGCATTCTAGAGATTGCTTAGATAGTTCTTAGATATGGTTTTACCTTTGGATGAAGCCATTTTGGAAGCCATGTACTGATGAGAAAATATTTATGAAGATCTTCACCATTGATCCTATGTTCTTCTAGAGTTAAGTAGGATCAAGAACCAGGATTTTCATATGAGACTGGAAGGTGATGTTGATACAGCTATTAATCCCTTACCAAGGGAAGGAATATTTGTTGAGGAGAATACCACAAACATTTCCACTATGAATCCTATCAACATATCTGCAAAACCAAATGTTGTGGAAAATGTACACATCGGCGTGAGCTGCTCTCTAGAGGAGATTGTGATCTATACTGCCTTGTTTAAGGAATTTCATGACGTATTTTCCTGGTCATATGAAAAGATGCCAGGCATTGATCCATCAATAGTCGAGCATGAAATATGAACTTACCCTGATACTAGACCCGTTTGACAAAATTTGAGACATGTCCACCCATGTAAAGCGACAGCGGTTAAGGCTGAAGTTGAGAAACTGTTGAAAGCCGGTTTCATTTACCCCATAGCTTTGACTTAATGGGTATCCAACCCTGTTCCTATTGACAAAAATTAAGGGACTATACGCATTTGTACCGACTTTCAATATCTAAACAAATCTTGTCCCAAGTACAACTAACCCATTCCATTTATAGATCAAATTATTGATGCCTATGCAGGAAGTGAAGTCTTTTCATTTATGGATGGTTTCTCCAGGTATAATCAAACCCAAATTAAACCGAAAGACCAACATAAAACAACTTTTATTTGTCCTTGGGGTACCTTCGCATACAATAAAATGCCCTTTTGATTGAAAAATGCAGGGGCAACCTTTCAGTGGGAAATGAATTTTTTCTTTCATGACATTAAAGCCATTGTCGAACCCTACCTTAATGGTCTTCCAGCACATTCTCGTAAGAGGATCGATCACCCAAATCACTTGCATTTGATTTTTGAATGATGCAGATACTACGAAATTTTCTTGAATCCCCACAAGTGCATTTTTTGTGTCAAGTCAGGGAGACTACTTAGATTCATTGTTTTCAATAAAGGCATTCAGGTGGATCTTTTAAAAGTTGAGGCCATCGTAAATCTTCCTCCTCCTCATTCTATCAGGAAGCTTCAAAGGCTGTAAGGAAAGTCCAACTTCCTTCGACGTTTTATTGTAAATTATTCCAAGATTAATAAAGGTTTCATATGCATGTTGAAACAAGACACCTCATTTTTATGGGATGAAATTGCACAACTTGCATTCGAGGCATTAAAGAAAGCATTGTTGATAACACTGTTATTGCGCTCACCAGATTACTCTCATGATTTTATATTGTATCTAGTCACATCTGAGTTGACCATAGGGATAGTACTAGTCCAGGAGGACGATAAGCTCCAAGATCATGTTGTCTACTATCTCAGCCATGCTTTAACCGGCCTTGAACTTAGGTATTCCCACGTCAAGAAGTTGGCTTTGGCAGCTATGTATGTTGTTCATAGGTTGCATCACTACATCTTACTGAGGACAATGATGGTAGTGGCGGATGTTAATCCTTTCCAATATGTTTTGTCCCAACGGATAGTTGGAGGAAAATTCAATAAATGGACAGTCATTCTTCAGGAGTTTGACTTAGATTTCCAATCCACCAAATCCAATAAATCCTTATCTTTTGCTAAGCTCATTGTAGAATTTCCGGTAGAGGAAGATGTAGCCATTGAAGAAGAATCATTCCCAGATGAGCATATCTTTTTTATTTTCACCTCTGACCCCTGGTACGGAGATATACTTTTGTATCTCCATATTTTGAAGTACCCTGCAACCTTCTCGCAGGAAGAATGGCATAAACTACACGTACATTCCAAGAACTACCTTATTATTGGAGATACTTTATACTGTAGGTGGGTAGATTCTATTTTGCGTTGATGTCTTATCCATGAAGAAGAAGAGACTGTCCTAAATGATGCCCATAGTGGAGCGTGTGGGGGTAATTTATCTAGGTTAGCAACGACCCAGAAGATCTTACGTGCTAATTATTTCTTTCCCACAATCTTTAAATATTGTGTGGAATCCGTGAAGCACTGTCATCCTTGTCAGCTTTACACTAGAAAGATGAGGTCACACCCTGCTCCGTTATTTCCCATCATCTTAGTAGGCCCCTTTATGAAGAGGGGAATAGATTACGTGATGTGCAACCTAGTCTCGGCTGGGGGGCATAAACATATCATTGTCGCTATAGATTATTTCATGAAGTGGGTAGAGGTAATGCACACCTATAAATATGATGGGGAAACTGCAGCTTTTTTCATTTTCAACCAAATTATCGCACGATTTAGTATCCCTAAAGAGATTGTCACTAACCATGGTAGTCACTTCCAAAATAGTATGATGAATGAATTGACCATTATGCTAGGGTTTATACAAGAGCATTCATCTTCGTTCTATCCTCAAGAAAATGGTCAAGTCGAGGTTGTAAATAAAACTTTGAAGACTATTCTCAAACGTACTATTAATGCAGCCCGTTCCAATTGACACGTCATGCTATATCCTGCACTTTAAGCATCTTGGACCAATGTGAAAACTACTAAAGGGTTTTCTCCTCTCCAACTCGTTCATAGAGTGGAAGCAGTCACCTCGGTCGAATGCAAAATCCCATCCTTAAAGATTGCTATTGATGTGTTACCTGATACGATTGAGCTGGAAGATCTAGACGAGAAGCATAGAGATGCGCTAACACAAACGAGGCTCATAAAAATAGGGTAAAAATCCAATATGATAAATCAGTCAAGCCTTGGGTTTTTTCTGAAGGGGAGCTTGTATTGCTCTAGGATTAGGACAAGAACCCCTAGGGGTAGGAAAGTTTAGGTCTATGTGGTTAGGGCCTTATGTCATGTCAAAGGTGTTGAAGAAAGGTGCATATGAATTGATAGATTTTGAAGGGAATGTGCTGCTTTAGCCTAGAAATGGGCTCTACTTGAAAAAGTACTATGCTTAGGCTTAGCGCTTTTTCCTGTATTTTTATTGTATGTATTTTATGTACAATATTTCATTGGTTTGTATTTTTATACCATATGTTGGTTGTTACAGATGTCTTCCGAGTGGTTCGTAGGTTTCACAGATGGCACTAGTCACCACACTTGTAACCTGGCTTCAGCCACATGGGGTCATTTACTTCTCCTTAGGATAGCTAGTTGCCTCTCGAGGCGCTTGCTTAGGTCCTCCTACCAATAATGTGGCCAAATACAGGGCTGTCATTGAGCTTCTATGGCATGCTTTTTCACATGGTATCATTCAACTAGAAGTCCGACTTGACTCTCGACTATTGGTTTCCTAGCTCAATCGAGCTTATCAGGTGCAGAACCCTATTTTACTATGTTAGTTTATGCAAGTTAGGTTATTGGAATTTTTTTTAAAGTTTATTACATTCAATCATATTCCAATAAATCAAAATTCATTACCTGATGCGTATGCTAATTATATCTTGGATTGACACTTAACATATTTTGCATAAAAATATACAACAAATACATTACAAAACACATGTAAATAAAACCAACAATATATATGTGTGTGTGTGTGTGTGTGTGTGTGTGTGTGTGTGTGTGTGTGAATATCTATCCATATAGATAGGTTGAGTTTCTGATCCTTAGATCCAGTTATAACTGTATAATATACAAAAAACATACAAAAAATGGATCAAAGTCCATAAAATTCTCCTAGGTCTAATGTTTACCACCCTGGTCACTTGGACCACCATGGTCCCCCTGATCAGCCTGATCACCCAGCTCTCGGGCTTCTTCAGCCTCCTCAGCTGTAGCAGTCTCAACGAAATCAATATATGCAAGTACTGCTCTACCTACTCGCCTCATAAAGCGTATCCAAACAGGTGGTATACCAACCACTAGCTCTTGCATAGTGGCAGGGATATGCTCAATGCGTAATGTAGGTACTGTTGGGCCCACTCTATGTCAGTTAATTAAAACTTAACATGTAGAGTGCTATACGTAAATTATTAACCTGGGGAAGTCTTTTATTTCAAAGCTATCATGCAAGATCTATGCAAGCATAATTTCTACCTTACAATATTATCTATTGGTATGCAATCGAAACTCTTTGTAAACTAGATCACACCTTCTTGAAAATAAAAAAAACCTAAAACCTATTCATAAATTCATGCTATAAATCTAAATTAAAATAAAATCAACTATTTATGAAGAAATATCTAAATACATAAACCTGGAAGCAATGCTAAGTTGGCCAACAATCTATCAAGATGAATTAATAGAAAAACAACTATGATAAATCTAATGAAAGCATGAACTAAATAATAAAACCAACTATGATCAATCTAATTCATGAAAGCATGAATTAACAAATGAACAAATATACAAAATAAAACAGCTACAATCAACACTACCAGCATCTGCTCAGGGAAGAGGGCCTTTTCTCCACTGAACAGAGCTTGATCTGCACAATAAAATTCTACAACTCTAGAATTAAGAAACTGTCAGCATGTATTATCATAATGAATGATTACAATAGATTTGGATCAAATCCTACATCATAACATTGAATTCTCTTCTCTCCCCTCAATGATATTGATTACATATTTATACATAAAATTATCTCATGGAAATGAGGAACTGAACCCCCAACTTGTGATTTGTAATAGCTGAAGCACGGCCGTAACTACTGGCAACTTTGGAACTGGCTGCAACGATAAATCTGAAAAATACCCTCTTGAAGAACCACCAGTATATCGCAAATCGTGGCTTTGTTTGGCAATTTCCTTAACCATTAGGTAAATGAGGATGTTACGCACAAAACCCATGTCTCGAATTTTTGAGATTCGTTTCCATCTGTCCACAAATCGAGACGCTAATCAAGGTGTTCTTATGTGGCATGCATTTTCGGTTAAGGCTATAACAGCTGTCTATGAGCGTCCTATACATGAAAAATCACTCCACAAACCATCATTAGTAAAATTATGCATAATAGTCTTTAATTCATCAAATATAAAGGAAAATAATCATTATTAACCACTTAAAACATCAATGGAAGTAGTATGTTGTTTTACGCACAGTTACAACAAATGCATGGAAAATGGAATGATAAATGAGCGATAATGGTAAGAAAATGGATGAAATATATGTCGATAAGTGATGGAAAAGTGGATAATTCCAAGGCCCAACATCTCTTCCAAACTGAACTTGTTGCATGTCCTCATGCAACCCAATACTTGTGTAGCATCCAACTAGAAGAACTCATTCACTTGTTCCTTCATTTTACCATTCGCACAGTTGTAGCCAGAAGAAATGGAGAGTTTAACAAAAATTGGCAGAGTCACTTAGCGAAGGATTTAGCAAAAAATTTGGTGGAGTCACAGCTCTTTAGCAGAGGATTTAGTAGAAACTTGGTAGAGTCACAGCTTATTTTGTTTTAGCAAAGAATTTGGCGAAGGTTTTAGCGAAGATTTTGGTGGAGTTACAGCCCAAATAGTGGTAAATTTAGCGACAAATTTGACGGAGTCGCAGCTAAATGGAACGGAAAAGGTTCTACGGAGTTGCAGCTAAACAACTGAATGGAACGGAAAAGGTTTTATGGAGTTGTAGCTAAACAGCTGAATGGAACGAAAAAAGTTTTACAGAGCTGCAGCTGAAGGGAACGGAAAAGGTTTTATGGAGTTGCAGCTGAACGGAAAAGAAAAGGTTTTACGGAGTTGCAGCTGAATATCTGAACGGAATGGAATTTTTTTTATGGATTTTCAGCTGAACATTTGAACAGAATGAAAAAGGTTTTATGGATTTGCAGCTGAACAGCTGAACGGAACAGAAAAAAATGACAATACTTTACGGTGTTGTAGTCTTTTGAATAGAAAACTTCCAAATTCATTTTCTCCCAAATGATGAACTGGGTTTGGCTGATTTTTTTTTAGCAGGTTTATATTAGTCCAATGCACCTACACACCAAACATTAGAGAAACCCACATCAGGGATTTCAAGAAAAATGGAAATTTGCTGTAGGTGATTATGGCCATTTTATTGAAAACTGTACATTGGATTGGGATGAAAATTAGTAGGATTTCTTATCTTGGTATTATTCACTTCTTATCAAAAAATCATGAAAATTTGACTTACCAATTGCAAGATATACCCATTTCAATTTCTGCACTTTTGTAGATGAACATGAATCAAAATGTGTTGCAGCTGAACTTCCTGAACCAACATTTCACAAACTACAAACTGGGTTGGGCTGACATTTTGCAAGCAATTAATTACCATTATAATTCATCGCCACACCAAAAATTAGAGAAACCCACATCACGAATTTTGAGAAAAATGCAAATTAGTTGTGACGATGGTCATTTTCTCGAAAATCGTGCACTGGATTGAGCTGAAACTTGCCACGTTTGTTCTTCATGATGTTATGCATTCCTTGTCCTAATTTCATGAGGATACAACTTAGAAATTTCAAGATATGTCCATTTCAATTTCTACACTTTTGTAGATGAACAGAAATAAAAATATGTTGCAGCTGAACTTCATGAACCAATATTTCACAAAATACAAACCAGTTTAGGCTACAGCTTTGAGCTATTGTTCATATTACCTTGGTGCATCTACTCATCAAATTTTACGAAGACTCGGATCACCTTTTGTGAGATATTCCCACTTCAATTTCTTCCTTGTTTAAAAAAAAAATGTGTATGCATTCAGGTTGTTGGATAAAACACTATCAGCCATTCTGTCATCATCAATGAAAACTAAGGAGAGATTTTTTCTATCCACTATGATTTTGTTGCATGAGAATTCCAATAACTCCAGGTCAGAAAATACACTCATATCCATAATAGTGGCACTGATTGACAAAGAAAACAAGCTGCTACAGGAAATTAGCTCATAATATTTGCAAATAAATGGTTTAAGATCTGCAACCCATCGCTTAATGCAATCAACAGATTGATTGCACACAAGTTCCAGTAATCAAATCCTTTAATATATCCAATTTGAGAAACCCATTAGGTATGGCAAACCTTATTTCAACCACAACGAATTTTCAACTTTTCTCACTATTACATGAAGGCAACAAAAACATAATGTTCTAAAGTGCTTTGAATACCCATTGATCAAGTTGCAAATCGGATCTTGGAAATATAGGATTGTTATAGAAATTTGGCAAAATTTTGAGTTTACCACTAATTCGCATTTTCAGCCAATGATCTGCCTCACTTGAATTTTCCTGTAGTAGATATTGACCCTTGTAAAAGAAAGAACAGTCTTACCTATAGGTTGCAACATTCAATTTGATTTCACTTCCATTCAAGGTAAATGATCCAACATGTTTGTGTCTGCCAAAATCTTCATGTTGCTCTGAATTTTGAACATATATTGAAATTTTGTTTTACCTACTGGTCTGAAAGTAACATTTGCAATTTTCTCTTTAAATGCCAGAACACACATGCATTTGTGGACTGGGCCTTATCTTCAGTTAATTGCTTGTAAACATATGCACTTTTGCAACACAAAAGATATAATCATTAACTTCAACAACTAAATTGTAATCTGCCTCAGTCTACAGATAGAAATTATATTGCTTGTATCATATTAATGCATTAACTGTTCAGTAATGAAAATGTCATAGAGTGCACAATAATCCTTCTCCCCCAAACTGAATGCAAAGCATGTCCTCATGCATCATTTCCTGATAATAGAGTTGGAGCATAATGTATGATGCAATTTGTAGCCATAAAATATTTGTAGTGCCCACATTCATAAAAGAAATTCCCAAATCTAGATAGAACAACCTTCAAGCAACCGCTTTATTTCTTCTCAATGTTAGTTTTTATGTGGCAGTAGCAAGGATTCTTTTCTTACTATTGGTTGTTGTGTGGCAGCAACAAGACTTCCTATTGTCGGTTCTTGTGTGACAACAATAAGGTATCATTTGATTATTTGCATGCTTGGTTAGTTGGGTTGGTGAGATGTTGGGTAAGACTCTGAAGTGGATGTGCATGAATGAAGTGTTAGAATTGAGTGGGAAAGGATGGGAATGGATGGACATAAAATGCTATATAGAAAATGGAGATGGCTAATGCTTAGTGGTTCTTCATGGCATTTCCTAAATCTTTAATAAATCAAAAACTCATGCTATTTTACCTCAAGTTTTACCTCCATGGAAGACTTGGTTGACATGAATGGACTAGTGTATGCCCGAGCTATATAGGTCGATCTGATGCTAAGACAGATGTATATGAGAGCTGAAACTGGATGAGGCTGAATTTGATCCATGATGTTGTGCTGCTTGCATGTAAGACTGCAAACTGCTAAAAGAAAATGGAAAGGAATTGCAAAACTATTGAAACAAATGATGCTGCAAGTCATTTTTGAAACCATTAGATCACATAATTTTCAGCTGCTACAAAACTGAGGTACAATTCTTACAATGCGAATGAATGTGCTGAAGTTGAGCATGGAAAGAAATCATTGGATTACCGGCCATTAATGTATGTCATTAACCAATATGAAGAAACTCACCTTTGATGACAGTGAGCTCTAAAGTACCTTACTGCATCTTGACAGGTACGAATGGATGTGCTGGAGTCGAGTCACCTGCAAGATTTTCCAATCAATAGGCATTGATGAATCTCCATGATTAACAATAAGGAAATCTGCCATTGATTCATGCAGATATGAGGGCACTATAAAAATTCTAATCTCGATCCCAGATGATGTGTTGGAGTCGATGGGATAAGACCATTGGAAGGTGGACCTTAATGAATTCCACATCATCCAATACGAGTAAAAAAATAAATGATTGTGAAGAATCATAGTGAAAAATAGAACCAACATGAAACTCAGAAGTGGAAAGTATATGTGAAGTCATGATGTGGTAGTGATGGAAAATAAAACGGTTAAGCTGACTACATAAGCAGTGGAAAATGGGACTTCGACATGAATGGATTTTTAGGGTTTTGAAATGAGGAGGGTGAATGAATCTACCATAGTGCAATTAGCTTCTTGAGGGGTTTCTTTCGGAAACAATTGGTATGACAGGTGTCTAAAAATTATTCTTGGCATGTAGCAATGAGACTTGACTTCAGAAACATTGGAATCTGTATGGTTTGCACGTCAATCTCTCCATTTTTTTTTTGTGCTCAATCCATTTTCGAATTTAGAAAAAGTCTTCAAGAGTCACTCGTGCATGTATTGACATTCTTCTTCCAAGGACCTACAAAAACCTAACACTTGCCTGCAATAAAACATGAGATGATGAAAGAAGAGAGATGATTGATCTCTCTTCACCCAGCACTTATGAAGAAAAAAAACAAGAAATTACTTATAAAACAAATCTGAAGAAAAATGAACAAAACAAAATCCATTTTATACATGCGGGAGAGCAAAGTCCATCTAGACTCACCAACGGTATTCTGATCATAGATTCTTCGTTTCTTATCCAATTTGAGTGATTCCAAAGCCAAGTGAAAGTAAATTTATAGGTATATTTCTCTTACAAACAAGTTTTTAAAATTCAATGTAATGATGTTCCAAATCACTCAGTAACAGCCTGCATGACAAAGTGTTTTTTTTTTAATTTTGGACTAGACCAACAGTCACAGTTTTAGGCTTAACTTTTCTATTTCATAATGGATTGATGTGATTTCAATTGGAGATGAAAGTATATTCATGTAGATGTCTCCATTAGAAACAAGTTTTGAATCCAATAAGAATTGATGAGTCAAATAAGCCAATGAAGAATCTAGAAAATAGAGTTTTAGGAATGCAGATTTGTGATAGGCAATTGGTATTTTGGTCATAAAACTTGCATATGATATCGGAATGGAGTGATTCAAATTGCATTGTAAACTAGATTCATAGTAGAATAAAAAATTGAAACAGGTTTGCAAGATATGTCCATTAAGGCATCCAAAAAGTGACACCCCGTTAGTATTTTGGCCATTAAAATTTTTGTTTGACACCCAATATTAAAAATTCAAATTGTTTTGGAAACTAGATTCAAAGGGATACTTTAGAAATAAGCAGGTTTTAAAAATAAGTCCATTTTGTCTCTCAAAAATAGACTGTCCCAACTATGTTTCAGTAAAAGTTTCAAGCCAAAATGTCACAAAAATTTTAATAAATAAAATTTGACCCCAAAATAGTGACCGGAATAGGTGTGAATTTTTTTAGTGATGTAAATTTAAATATGACACACACCCATATCAAAAATTTCAAGCATTGAGCACCTAGATTGACTTACACAGTCTGTTGTAGCCGCAGTTGCAACTCTTAAGAATGATATAATGTTGAAAATAAAGCATGTGTATTTTTTATGGATGTGTTATATATAAATAAAAAATAAATACATATCATGATATGCAACACACACATATCTCAAACGCATATATTTTTACCTATAGCATAGTCACAGCTGGGTGTTGCAGCTCACTGTCACAGCTGGGTGTTGCATCTCATTGTCACAGCTGGGTGTTGCAGCTAACAAATTCATGCCAAATTTCAAGCTTGAAGGGTTCCATAATCATTGGCTCATTTTCCTATGGATCCTTCATTTACCTTCCCTACTTACTATAATGAGATTTTTTTTCTTAACAAATATAGACAAATTGAAATTGGAAAATTGAAGAAAAAAATGATTCAAGCATTGTGTTCAAATAGTCAACAATTCCAAAGCATTCCTAAAAACATCTCATACCCATTCCTTATCCTTCTACTTTCTGATCTTCCAGATCGCAACAAGGCGCGAGAAGAGAGCATACTTATTTGAAAAATAAAAACAAAAAACAAAAGCATGGTTTTATTATGTTTCTCTATCCTACCTTATTCTACTTAGAAATATAAAAAAATTATTTAAGTGTATGCATATTTCCAATGGAGCCATTTTTGAAGAAGTGACTCAAGCAGGCTCATACTCCTAACAGAAAAATATAACTTTATGAATGCTAGGATATGAGAGGTCAACTTCCCTTGAAATGATGGTGCCAAGAATTGGTGAAGTATAGAATGATGTTGTAGACCGATTACAGATTGAAACCAAACTTCAATATAGTCTTGGTTCCCTTGATTTCTCATGGATGTGACACCATGAGTCTCCTTAGTAAATTGATCTTCCTCAATGGATAAGAGATTCGAATCTAATGGTGTAAAGGATACTTCAATTTTTGGTTCCAATGTTTGTTCTTCATCAAATATTATGTGTGTCTTGTTGATCTTGTCTACTTGCTTATAAGGACTAGAAGAAATTCAGTCTACAAATCTTGGATTTAAAACATGTTCATACCTCATATGGATTTGCTGCAATAACGCACAATCATTTTGCAGCGGTGTAGGTGAGGTAGAACAAGAGGGAAATGTAGGAACATTTTGTAGTTCAGCACTGTAAGCATATTATACTGCTTTATTATGGTTAGGGTAAAGGGTGGATTGGATAGGAAATTGTGTTGGATACCAAGGAGTTTGATGAGAAAATAGATGTGGCTGATGTAGATGATTGGTTTGTGAGGTTGATATTAAAGGACCAAGTTGTGTCGCAACATGAGGGAGAGTGGCCATGTGATCATAAGATAGTCCATTCCAACCTTGTGGATAAGGTAGGTAAGAGTTAAATTGAGGCTGCAATAGCTGCCATGGTGGAAGAGTATTCAATGATTGAGTAAGAGAGTAAGGAGATGGAGGGATAGAATTTTTAACCATAGATGTAGGCCATGGTTGACATGATTGTTGCAATGAGTTGGATGCAACTCCCAGATCTATATGATATGTTTCTTTCATATTTGGTAAGGACGGATGATGATCTGTGGAATGATTCAAGTCACATATACCACAACTTTCAAGACTATCCAAAGGGAAATCCCTTGCTTCTCTTATTTCCTCCTGCTTTTCCTTATCCTGCAAAACACCCAATTGTGAATTAGCTTTAGAAATTTCAAATAAATTGCTGATTTTAGCTCGTAAAACTCTTGTTTTTGCAGCAGATTTCAAAAATAAAGAAAAAATTTCCTTAGAATTCTTACCATTATTGAAGTTTCCTCTTGAATACCTTCTACATAACTCACAAATATCATCATATGCTAACTGAAATACATTACCTGTTCCCATCATATTTAATACTTCTAAATATTCAACTTGGATTTCCTTGAGTAAAAGTGTTTTTAAGGTCTCCTTCCCCAGTTTCCTCTATTTGGATCTTTGGAGGTTATATTGAAAGTGTTCTATGTATTCCTCCAGACTCTCTTCTTCTCCTTGTGTCATTTCGAAGATGTCTTCATTGACCCTACAATAATCTTGGTACATTTTCAAGAATACATGTTTCATGTCTTCCCAAGTTTGTATATAATTCCCACCAAGGTTCATGAACCATCAGAGGGTTGCTCCTTTTAGAGTAAGGGGAAACAAATTAAACTTTTGATCATTAGCACAATAACAATATCCTCTATAAAGTACTTCAAATTGAAATAAAAATACATTAGGGTCTTCATTTTCCAAACCGTGAAAATTTGGTAGAACATGTGGGGGAATTCTTTTCGTTGGTGCTACTCCTCTCAAATATTTGATGGAAAATTCGAAGGTAACAACTTCTTCATATTTCTTACCTGCCATCTCTTCATGATATTCTTTATGTTCTATCTTGAGGCTCCTCCTTCGAATGTTCCTGTCAACTTGTTAGTAGAATGGGTGATGCTTACAACACCACTAAGGGGAATGATAAGATTTATGCTCCAAATATTGAAATTGAAATAAAACTAAATGTAAATACAGAAAATTTACACTCAAAATAAATTCAATAAACTAAAATGTAATCATGCAATCTACATGCCCTACTTTAACAATGCATCTGCAAAATAATGTCAGATGTACTTTTGCACCATTGATAACTTCCCCAACAACGGTGCCAAAATGTTGGGCCCACTATATGTTAGTTAATTAAAACTTAACATGTAGAGTGCTAAACATAAATTATCAACTCGAGGAAGTCTTTTATTTTAAAGCTATCGTGCAAGATCTATGCAAGCACAATTTCTACCTGACACTGTTATCTATTGGTATGCAATCGAAACTCTTTGTAAACTAGATCACACCTTCTTGAAAAGAAAACAAACCTAAAAAATATTCATAAATTCATGATGTAAGTCTAAATTAAAATAAAATCAACTCTTTTTGAAGAAAAATCTAAATACATAAACCTGGAAGCAATGCTAAGTTGGCCAATGATCTATCAAGATGAATTAATAGAAAAACAACTATGATCAATCTAATGCATGAAAGCATAAATGAACAAATAAAAAAATATACAAAATAAAACACCTACAATCAACACTACCAGCATCTGCTCATGGAAGAGGGCCCTTTATCCACTGAGCAGAGCTAGATCTCCACAATGAAATTCTACAACTCTAGAATTAAGAAAGTGCCAGCATGTATTATCATAATGAATGATTACAATAGATCTGGATCAAATCCTACATCATAACATTGAATTATTTTCTCCCCCTCAATGAGATTGATTACATATTTATACATAAAATTATCTCATGGAAATGAGGAACTGAACCCCCAACTTTTGATCTGTAATAGCTGAAACACGACTGTAACTACTGGCAACTTTGGAACTGGTCGCAATAGTAAATTTGGAAAATACCCTCTCGAAGAACCACCTGCATATCACAAACTGTGGCTTTGTTTGGTGATTTCCTTGTGATTAGGGTAAATTAGGATGTTACGCACAAAACCCATGTCTCGGATTTTTGAGATTCATTTCCATATGCCCGAAAATTGAGACACAAATAAAGGTGTTCTTATGTGCCATGCATTTTTTGTTAAGGCTGTAACAACTGGCTATGAGCATCTTGTACATGACAAATCACTCCACAAACCATAATTAGTAAAATTATGCATAATAGTCTTCAATTCATCAAAGATAAATGAAAATAATCATTATTAACCACTTAAAACATCAATTGAAGTAGTATGTTGTTTTACGCACAGTTACAACGAATGGATGGAAAATGGAATGATAAATGGGCGATAATGGTAGGAAAATGGATGAAATATATGTCGATAAGTGATGGAAAAATTGACAATTCCAGGGCCCAACAGGTACTCTTTGGGTAATCCTGGCCAATTTTCCCTCAAGCACCTTAATCAAACCCTGGTCTTCTCCCACCATAGGATGCACATACATGAGTGGATGCCCAACAGGGCAAACTGGTCCAATATATTCATTTTAACCTTTCAAAGGATTAAAAACTCTTATACATATGTATATAGCTTTATATTTGAAATTCATAAAAATTTTAAAACTTGAAAACAAAAATACCTGACTCTCCCCATGCTCCTTCAGGAGGGAGGACAAGGTCAATACACCTCGGAAATCTAGTCCAACATATGGAAACTACTCCAGTGCTAGTACCTATTGCTCCCACCAAAAGTAGAAGTCATCATCATATACAGTCTGAACCGATCCACCACCTCCCTGTGGAGGAATATTTCTCCCCACCTACTCATTCTAGGCTGACAAGGAGACCGAATTGGTCGGGGTATTGCAGGCCTCAAACCGGAAACCCTCTCAAAGAATAAGGCCACTAATATGCCAGAATAACCAAAAAAATTATGTCGGCCTCTTTTACTGTTAGAGAGTTCCTTCCTCATTATTGGGATTACTCTTGAACACCAGTCATATAGAGCTCCCTGTAGACAATCCACTGCAAGTCTCATTTGGTTATGAGTTGCAAGGTGAAGTGATGATGACCCTATAACCCTCACTATAGTACTCGCCAACACTTGTAATGGAAAGCTATGAATATGAACAATAGGGATGCAGCTAGCCCTCTTTTGAGTACCAGGCTCGCAGTATATATCTATGTAGTTCTGTACACTTAGAAGGTCACCGCCTCTACCGGTACCTTCCAAGTTAACCGGAGCTCCCCGTCGCGATAAACTGGAGATAAAGTAGACAGCTTTTGAGGTAACCTCTAGAAACTCACCTTGAAGTTCAAACATACCAAGATCATGATCCCAATAGTTTATCAAAAAATCTAGTAGGCAGACATTTGATCGCATAGGTGAAGTACAGAAGAATTTTAATAACCCACTTTTTCACAAAGCATTTACTGTGGGGGCATCTTGTAGAGATTCTTGGTCCATGTCTTCATGTTCCCTCTCCCTCCACTCAAGAACCATATTTCAATCTAATAACAAGCCATTTATCAACCATTAAATTCATATAAAAAAATTTAGTTTTTGGCCCTAGATAGCTTTTTTCTACCTTGCACAGTGTATACGACTGTCCTTTGGAGAAGTCGCGTATTGTACGCGACTTTCCTTCAGGTAACCCACGTATAGAACATGTGTACGCGACTGTTGATATACCATACATGCATACACAATGTTCTTTCTTTGAGGACGTTGAAAAACATGAAAATTTAGCTGAGAATTAAAATTTGCTTGGATCAAATGAAAGAGCATGGAATGTCGTTTTATCTAGCGCTTGCAGTTTCAATAATTGTCCACTAAGTTGTCCACAATGAGAAATCAAAGGTTGAGGTAAAACTTGTCTATTTTGGGTAAAAAATAAAATGGTGAGTTTTTATTTCTATTTTGAACTATTTATAGAAATATTATTTTAAAAGTGGGTTTTTTCCTACAGTTCATACTTTTTATATTAAATAAAACTAATACCATATCTTTTTTCTTCAATGTGACAGGTCTATGTTAATTTAAAGTTGTTTTTTTTCTCATATAATATGGTTTTTGGTCATTCACTTGCATTTTGCATTCATACGTAATCCATCTTAATCCTAGCATTACCACTTTGACCATGGACTATGGTATTTTAAACCATTAGTACCTCGTTTATGCCATTGTTATTCTATGGATAGGACTTTCCTCACATGAGTATCCTCATTTAGAACCCACTTATTCTTTCGATACTCATGCTGCAGTTGTCATAGGTTCAGGGGAGTCTTCTTAGTTATTTTTCATGCCAAATTGAGCCTCATTTTGGTCTCTTTTTATAAGCTATCCATTTATAAGACTCCCCACCCTTATGGAGTTTCTTTAGGCCCAGGTCTAACTCCTCAGGTCTATCTCCTCAAAATAGACTTGAATGCTGAGTAAAATTGTCCATTCAAGCTCATTAAGAATATGTGAATGGGCATCCACATTGGTGGTAGGTTATCTCTTTCTTGGATCATGTGGAATAATACGAGAAATGATCATTCTATTTTCTGCGGAATTGAGAAGAGTAATCTCAGGTATAGGTTTTTCACTATTCCGGACCCGAGGGACTAAATTTATGGAAAAGGAACACCTGGTATGAGCTCAGTTTTCTCTTTGTCATTCTCTGGACCTAAACATGAAAAAGATTCTGAGTGTGCTTCATGTCTTTGTCATGCTCGTTAAACACATGGGGGATTCACTTGTTGACCAATATCCTAGCACGTTAGTTCATATTGTGGGTTTTAATTTCTTAAAAATCAGGCCAATATATTGCAGGTATTAGGGGGGATGAGGTGTTCAGGGTGGGGGGTTAGGGGAGTTTATAAGGATTAGGGTATAAAAAAGGGTGGTGGGGAGGTTTCAGGTATTGGGAGGGGGTTGCAACAAAAGGAGTTTGGACCAATATCTATTGAAATTAAGGGTATTCTTTAATATTCCATGATTGTATGTGCTATGTGAGAGGTTCACTAAGTGAATCATCCATGGTTAAAAACTAAGAACAAAACATCGAGTTTATTGTTGTAATCCCCATTTCTCATATTCAAATGGATCTTTCCAAGTAATCTTGATTTCCTTCACACTCGTAAAACTCAAGCTATATGCTTCTCTCAAAGGAGCGTTGGGTAGGTGGTAATTTAACCCTTTTCGGACCTCCCTGACTAAGTATGAAAAAGGTTCACCTTCTCTTCTACAAAAGTTAAGAGAGTTATTCTGTGGTATGTTTTATATTTTTTCGGCCTCAAAAGACTAAATTGGACGAAAAAGGACCCCCCTGGAGTCTTCTTCGGAGTTTTCAAACTCCCTAAACATGAAAACACCAAGTGAGCGTGTACTAGTTTGGGCTCATAAAATCCATGAATCAGTGACATTATCAAGCATTATTACCTCTTCTCTTCAAGCTTCTCAAAAAATGAAGAGAGACATTCCTTGACTTGTTAAAATGTAACAGGAAATATAAGGAAGAAGGTTTTTCCTTGATAATGCAGCATGTCTTCCTTGAACATAGCACTCTTTGTTTTTTCCGATACTCATGTCTCAGTGTTCACTTTCAGTTCAGCTATTACTTTGAGTTTCTTACTCCTCCTCTTGTCAGTTATACCTAGGGAATCTGATCATGTATCCTACATGACAGATAAGTCTAGTTGTATTATCTACAAAGTTAAAAGTTGCCTTGGGTCATCTTTGTGTCATGCTCACTGTTCAAGGATTTAGCCATGCATCTGATCTATATCATGTTTCCATCATTGTCCTATTTGTTATTACTTGTGTATCCCTTCCTTTACCCAGTTCCTAGTCACTCTTGTGATCCATTGGAGGACCTATTTCATTCCTCATCACAATATGGTTTCCCATCAGTACTTCATGATGACAAAGACCTAGAGTTTTTGACGATCGTACCTTAGGATTCACTTTCATTATTGGTGAATTCCTTTGCTTCAGTTGTCAATTATTACCTATTGGTTGACAATCTGTTGAATACTATCCATGTTCGACTTCAATAACATCTATTCGCATGGCCTGGATTGTACTGGTTCTTTCGGTTTTTGAAGAAGACCTTAGGTTCATGTCTATGGCCCAAGTTGCACAATATTATGTTGTGATCACTTACACAGCTTCCAGATCTTTAAAGACCCATCATTATTGTATATTGTGGCTTCGATCCACCTTTGTAATAAACATGGTCTTGAACCTGTATCATACGATGTACTCAAATATTGTAAAGGATAGTGTTCCTGTATATTGAACATGGCATCCTCAAATATTACTTTGTATATGACATTACTATGTATTTGTTCCAGGTACTTCCTCTACTCCATTGGACTTCTGAGTTCTCCAATATAATGATTATAATGTATTTTGGCCATCATTTCCCTCTGACCTCACACCTTAGGGGGCATATGTTATCAACCCAAATGTAACTTCTCCGTCCATGTGCCGACATTCCTTATGTTGGTACACAAAAGGACATATTAGGATTGAAGTTTGCCAAAATAGTATAGATGGGTATGACTTGGGATGCATTTACCTTTAAACCAGCTTGCTCCATAATTTTTCTTAGTGTTGAGTTGCATACACGACTATCTCCATTGCAATCCGCATACTGTATGTGGCTATCTACATTGCAACTCGTGTACTGTACATGACTATCTCCATTGCAACTCGCATACTGTATGCGACTATCTGCATTGCAACCCGCATACATCAACGTACGCGGATTTATTTTAAGCAACTCACTTGTCATACACTGGTTGCCTATATTAATAGTCGTGTACACCTCAATTCGACCTTAAAAAATATAAAACACAATTAATGGAGATTAGTTGGGCACTAATCATTAACTATCTCAACTGTTTCAATGACCCCAACCTTCGAAATCACTCTATTTCCCAAAGTATAAATAGAGGCCTTGGGGAGGGCATTAATCAATCAAGATTAGAGAGCAAAGTTATGCTGGTGGTATATCTTCAGAAGTCTTGGAGCATAAGAACTCAGAGTCCTTTGGTTGCAGAGGAGTCATTGTCTCAAAAGCTGGGTTGTATTCTCATCTCATTCACGTATTGTTAATAAAGAGAATTCTTCTTCCAACATTGTGTTGAGTCTCTTTCATGTAACGTGGTTAATGAATATATTTGATTATGTATTTGACATATTGATTATCTAACCTCTTATATATACATGCATGAGATAGTACTTGGAGAATTTTTTCTTTGCAGGTGAAAGAGGTGCTTCCTTGGAAGCTTTGGAGAGTAGAGGAGCAGGAGAAGATCAAGCTTGGATCAACCGTTGGTAATCGAGTAAGTCAAAACTTTCTTCCTACTCCCTTTCTATTCTCTAGTAAAGCTAATTATATGTAAGGTTAGTAGTAAGTTGGTAACCCCAGACCCTAGGTTACAAGGGTGATTAATCCTGAATAATAGAGATCCCATCATTTTCTACATAGACAAGATAATATCGATTGATTGATACATTATACTCTTGCATAAGACATAATCAAGTCATAGCAAGACGTCAAACCTAAAATTTAAATGATGAAAGTTTTCCCTCATATTACTAACATCCTCAAGAAAGAGTTCTATTAAACAGATGGGAGATCACCATATTTATACAATCATATTCTGCTATAGTCCAAAAGATCTATGATCACCTCAACTTTCAAGCAGCCTTCTCCTTTATGTATAAAACTCCTCACATATACCTCACTCAACAGATCACTAGATGTGAGCCAGATATGGCTCACAAGTGATCAATGTCAAATTCCAACTTTGACTACACTGAAGAGCCTCAAGGAGACATTGATGAAAGCTAAAGATACCCTTCTTTTGAATAATAGTTTGTATTATGGAATGTTAGTGGACCTTATAAACTTTACGAAAAACTAGATTAAGTTTTCATGTGATCTGAATTAACTGCAAATAAATGTATTTCAAAAATATATCTAAAAAGAAAAGAGATTATAAAATGTATGAGATAAAATAAGATATGATAATTTTATCTTATATTACTCCCAGAAATGGAGAATTGTAATAAACAAGATCTTGAATATAATTGCACACTGCAGTAAATCCTTACAATCTAGTAAAAACAATGAAGTGACAATGTTTTCAGTAGGTGTACTAGAAGTACATGAACAGTAAGTTAATCCAATTTCCACTTCCAAGTGATATATACTATATAGAGTGTAGTATAGAATAAAATCTAGCATAAAATTGACCCTGCCAATAAACTTGTTGTTATAGTGGGACACGATAAAAAAAATAAAGGTGTTAAGCCTGATTATTGGTAAACCTGTAACATCATTAAAACAAGATGGGGATGTTGGTGATCCAATTAAGGTTTGTGTGTATTAAAGTGGATTCTATTTTGTTTGTTCTCACATAGATAAATGCTTATGTATTTATGATTTTACTAGTGGGGAACTTGCAGCCCATGCTGAAGTGATTACCAGAGAAATCTTTTTGGTTGACTCCAACCATGCAATTTCTCATCTAGGAACAGATAGATATTATCTATTTACATAATTTATGGAATATAAAACACCACCTGCTACCATACATCCTGTTGAATATGGATCTTGTTGTTGTTTTACAGTAGAGTCCCAATATGTCCATTCTGACAACACATCTAAAATATCATTTGGTTTGCACTTTGATGAGAGCCCTGCAAGTCCTAAAGGACAACAGACGAAGGATACACATTGGAAAAAATTTCATACTGTATTCTTTGATGAAATTGAATATTTACAAGAACATAAAACTAAAGGAAATGCACCACCCGTTTCTGCTGGAAACATAGAAGATGTTGACCAGGAAATTGATTTGTATGCAAATGTCCATTCTCAACCACTAAAATTACTCACAATTGTAGTTGACTAGGTAGTAAAAGAATTATTCATTGAGAAGGTCAATCCCAAGAAGTGTTGCGATGATCCTAATACAGATGACCATGCAACTTTTAGTATAAAACTCCATCACCAAGAATGTGTTCTATTTCTGATGTTGGGGGAATTAGTAGCAATTCTTAAAGATTCGGGTGCAATGAAAACAACCCTTTTGAAAATTTGAAATGTCTAGAGTGGCCAAGGTCGGTTCAAGAAACCATTTTTACTATCACTAAAACAATATGTTTATTACTAAGGCTTCAAGTGATGAATATTTTAGTCCTAATGAGGACCTATTCAACATGCACTTTGGAAAGTTATTGAATATTTTAAATATTGAGATAGGCACAAAATCAACAAGAAGTAACTTTTCCACTCATTTTTTTGCATGCAATAATTGTTTACTAGCACATAAGTCACTATTTCAGATCTCACCCAGAGAAAAAATTGGTTCAATAAAAAAAGATTTGAAACAATAGTTTATCAAGATCTCTATGTTGATGCACCATCTCTACTAGATATAGAAAGAGAGAGTTTAAATAGCTTGAGCAGAAGCGTAAAGTTGTTCATGAGGTGAAATTTTTTTTTGATAATTTTGATCCCCTTATGCCATCGACTAAAGATGCAAGAAATGTGGTAAGGAATGTCAATTCAAATATTGAGGAACTTCATGCTCAAATTTTTGATTCTAATATTCATGAGTCCATTAACTCCAACAAATGACAAGGTGACTATTTACATAATAGTATTCCAATTACATCACATCCCTCTACATATGTATGATGTAGTAATGCCTATTTATGTAAATTTAATTTTGAACCATAGTTGTGGACTTTTTTAAATCCTTTTTTATTTCTTTAAGGTGTTCAATGTCAATTGAGATTAACTAAATTATTATTTACTAAAAATATAATATCATTACTAGAATGAAATATGCAAGTTTATTGGATGTTTCTGCGGATTTTTAGTTTCCCAAACATATTTAAAACAATAAACTAGTAGTAAGGAGATAATATTTAGGAAGCCCGAATGGGTGTAGCTCATTGTCGTGGATCGATATGAAGTCACTTGTTGTAAAGGAGGTCACAACGTCACATACCACTTGGGATTACATGTGTCCCATGTCTTGTGGATGGGTTTGGGGAACCTAGGGGTATACTAGTAGCAGGAAGGGATCCTTGGACCCCGTGTTATGCAAGAATCAACCCAACCCCAGTTTCTGATTCCTGTAGTAAAGAAAAAAATAGGTAAGCTTAAGGTAGCATAAGTTTTCCCTATAGTGTTATATATATCTATATATATAGCACAAACAACATGATTCTATGTACTTATAGCCACAATTACGAGTATTCTGAATATAAATTACACCAGAAAAATAGATTATTTAAAAACAAGCTTCCATATTGTCAGTGCTAATGGGGTCACAGTTTATTGGTAAAGATGGTGGCATGTTAGGCCACTCACAAAGGTTCAATTCCATTGGATACACAAATAATTAGTTGGTACCCGGTGCAAGTGTTAGGTGGATTTTCTGGAAGAGTATCCCCACTATCGCAACAACTTAGTTGAATGTAATAGCTTGGGTTCAATAATTTTCCCCTCAAGAAACATTTGTGCATGCAAGCATGACATTTCTGGTTCATGACCTCTTCATCCCAATTTTAATGCTTCTTAGTTTAAAGGAATCACTTTCAAAGAAAAACCATTTTCACAAAACAAAGTAAAAGCACTAAAAACTAATAAGAATCTATGAAATAAAATGTAGCTTTGGTTAGCTTCAAGGGAGAAGATGAAAAAACCACTCAGTTGGACAAATTTGTGTTGACCTGTGTCTTGACCTATAGATTGAATATAGTCCAAATTGTTATACAAGTTGTAGGTTAAGTTCCAACTTCATACCAAGTTCTGAGCCTTCTGAGTTGATCTAGTCAGACGGTGCATGAGAATCAAGAACATAAACACAATTGCTCCCTTTCTTGGTGTCAAACTATTACCTACTGCTACCATATTTCATGTTTTGTGTTGGTTAAATGGCCATTTCATCATGCTTTTGTTTCTTTTCTTATGTCACTATAAGGCCAAACATTAATATTTTTTTATCCTATATAAAAAAGGTTTTGTACCTTGGATGGTTAGTTGCTATGATTATCAACAATCTTTGCTTGTGCATAAAATGATCTGTACATATGTGTTTTATATATAGATATATTGAAGAATTTTATTTGGACAAAGAAAAGTGACTTGTTTGTTCTTCAAAGAGTATTTTTAACTATGCAAGATCCATCTCCTAGAATTGTATGTGTTTAGCTCAGTCAAAGGTTATGTCTCAACTTTTTGCAAGAATCCACTGTCAAGACAACTATTTTTTCATGGTTGACAAGTCAACTAATGCAATTGTTTTGTGACAACCAAATCTATGAGTAGAAACACTCATGTGATTCTCTCATATTAACATGTATCATATATATTGAAATTTCAGTTGGAGTCCCTTTTATGACTGGTACAAAGTATTATATTAACATTAGTAATAGTACAAGATAAAAAACTGCTTGTCCCCATCTTAATGGAAAAATAGGAAACGAGACTATAAGAAATATGACATAATTTATTGTTGTTCAAACCGTGTATTAACTTAAGTGCAGAAATAATAACATAAAAAGAAACCGATATAAAGAACAATAACTTATCACCCTTTTTACCAATTTCCCTGGTCTTCATTGCATGGGTTCTAATTGTTCTCTGAACTTATGAATGGTGGAATGCCCAGATGTTGTTGCTACTCAAAGAACTACTACAAATTCCTCAGTCGCACCTTATATGAGACTCATCAATTCTTTTACCCATACTAGTATTGTCCATTTTGTTTCTCTTTGACATACATCTTAGTCTTAGCTTGATCTTGGGTTTCCAATAGAATATGTCCAAGCTTGTGGTGGTGTTATTTTATTCATTTAATATCCACAACTTCCCTAGCTTCCTCATTCTTGTGAATTCCGGATGAAATTTTTCTGTAGCTCCTCCATGATATTCCTAATCAGTTACCTCGGCTTCAACTTAAAGTCCATTTTGACTTCCAATAGAAGAAACATCTTCTCCAAATCGTTATGTGACTCATGAATTTTCATCTAGAGAGTAGTTTTCCAGTTAATCTTGTGTCTCCCTCGGGAACGCTTAGGATCATTCCTTGTGGATAAATTTCCCTACACTTGCACTATGAACTTGTCAATATTAACCATCTCCTTAAATCATGGAGTCCCATCCAACCGCATCTCCTTTAGATATGCTATAGTTAGACAAGAACCTATTTCCTTAGACAAATCCTCAAAATAACATCTATCTAATTTGTTCCTTTCCATTCCTATCCTATTGATTTCCCATGACTTCCAAAATTCGAATCAACGTTGTAAGAAATTATATTGACAATCTCAACTCTACCTCAGGTACGAAAATTACTAATAATTTAAAGAAGATAGACAGACTTCTCCCATGTGTCTAGATCAATACCAGGTTGGTTGGATTAATTCACCTGGGTGGCATGCAATTTTACATGATGGACCATTAATGGATGTCACCACCTTCCTAAATTACAAATATTTGCAAATATTTTCCTGAACTTTTAAATCCAATTTCTCAAGGTATTGCAAGCCTAAAGTTGCCACCTTAATATTCCCAATTAAGAATATGATATACCTAGGAGGATTGTTACCCAAGTCAAAATTTATCTTGAAGCTCTAAACATTCTCATTATCTACTAATTTCATTAATTTTGTTTCCCAAACCCTAGCTTCTTTTACCTTTGATTTTGAAAGTACTAGGTCATCACGTTAGAAAGTCAAACAATTAATTTGTTGGTTTCCCTCTTGACATGACAAAACTCAATCTTTAGCCTTTTTCCAAGACCTCCTTAATTCATCTGTTGTTGGATCAAATCCTACATGGTGAAGTAAGTCCTTTCATGAGATTGATTACAATACAATAATCAACCACAATCAATACCTTTTTCAGATATCCAAGCCTAGTCCAAGACATATTGTCAAGTTAACCATCATGCATTATCTAGATTGACCTTCTATTTAGATCTTTTCACTCCAGGTAGGGGTATCATTCTTTTGATGATAATTTCCTTGTATGTTGAAGAAGAAAACTGTTAGGAATAACCTCTTTATGGTCTGGTTACTTATGCTATGCATCATTATAATTATAGGAACTTCATTTATGGCTAGTTCTTTTGTTTTATGCATTTGTTACAATGTTTCTTTCAGTTTTCCCAGTTTGTTGTAGATCAAACAAGAGATACACTTTCCATGTAAAGTAATGTATAAGTTCTCATATAGATTATACATCGCAATTCAGTACCTTAAATAAATTACAAATTTTCTATCAAACAACACCAACAACATAGTGAGTTTGGGATTAATATTTTATGACATTGATTTTTGAAACTTGAAATGATTTCTTGCATTGAATTGTCAATATTAAGATGATTTCCTCCCTCAGTTGAGGATTATTCTATGTGGGAGAAATTTTCACCACATATAATATTAGAACCAACACTAGTACTATTGTAAAGACAACCGTGCATATTTGAAATACATTCGATATAAAAACCTTTGAGGTTATTTTTCTATTTCTCTTATTCATATATAGTTGAAATTAAACACAATTTCCCCAAAGTCCCCTTTTCTTTCAAGACCTTGGATTCTAAAGTTTCTTCTGCATTTCTAGATCCAAAAAGTTGGCATACCTAGGAAAATATCTCTTACTTAATGATTCATGATTCTCAATACATTTGGGACATTAGGCACATAATTCCATCTCTGAGATCATAAATTTATTTATGTCTTATTGATTGAAATGCAATTAAGTGACAAGAAATATCCAAGTAAACTTGAATACATATTTCTTCCAGTCAGTTTAAAGAAACTTTAGTCTTTGTACTCTTGAATTTCCAACAAAGACAAATAAAATACAAAGCATCATTTGCTCAATAGGTGTGAGAAGAATCCTTGTGCTTTCATCCAAATTAGACAAATTCCAACAATTGGATATCTCACTTGGATCATAAAGCAGTCTAAATTTCTAAAAATGAATATCCAAGGTATTTTTATTCTATGACACAATGGCCAAATTATGAATTAGCCATCCATATTTGAGTTCTAGCTCAAACTACCAACTATCCAAAATTTTCACTAGAACAAATTTTCCAGATAATGTTTTCTAGCAAAATGAGATTGTTGCATGCCAAACAGAAAAGAAAACTACAAAAATTAGTCAGAAAAAAGGGACCAAATGCCACTTCAAACTTGAAAAACATAGAATTGACTGGAATAATATTTTGGATGTGGAAACATGACCCTACTAAAGATCCAGTCTAACCCTCAAAGCATAATGATCATGAGGCACCCTTGAGGGCTTGTTAATGCACCCCTGTTTTTTCCTAGTGGTGATGGACTACTAGCGACATGTTTTTTTTCCTAATATATTTTGTACATTATTTCCTCATCAATAGGAATTTAGAATATTATTTCAATACATATTCAGAATTTCCCACAATGTTACTGCAGTTAGGTATTTGATGGCTTTTTTTCAAAGCAAGACCACTAAAATTTTGCAGAATCAAATATTTTTGAAACATGTGGACAAACATAACTTCAAATGTGGTGGCTTCTTCTACATAATTGGGATTTAGGCTAATCCTTGGAGTTATTATAACTGATTTTAACACTACTTGACAACCCCACTAAAAAGGCCAAAAATCATAGTGAAGAGAGAGAACCTAGAGCTAGGACCTTTCTAGGGATTTCACGCATACCCTATAGAAAATGTTTTTCTAACAAATAATGAAATGACAAGGAAAATTGTAGTCATTTCTTTCACTGCCCAAGAAAACAAGTCATCATCTCTTCACATTCGGGACCGATAGAATTTAAGGACAAATTCACAATTAGTCCCATATATGTATCAATATAATTCTAGCATAAATACCTAGATGTCCAAATGAAACTAATTGGCTAACAAGGAAAACACAGCTAAATTGATGAGAAACCACCTAAAATTGATCGAACCCCGCTTGAAAAACTCTTCAAAATCACAGAAAAAGAGAGAGAGACATTACCTGGTACGCATAAGGTTGAAAGGGAGTAGAAAGTGAAGGAATAGTCATTACATTTGAGGTGAAGTATTTTGAATTGTAACCACCAAAATGATAACTTTGATATATCTATTCAAATACCAAACAACATTTGCGATATCCATTTATCTCATTGACCACATTGCTCTGGCTTTAATTCATAACAAGCATGTTTCACCTTTAAAATTCACGGATCCAACTATATACATGAATTGAAATCACATGAATATCAATTACTATTTGGTGTGTCCTCCTATGGTTTGATCCATTTACCTTAAGGCTTGTAACTGAAAACAAACCGGCCTTGATCAAACTTAGTATTTTTTAAAATTTTGTATTGTTCGTACTATCTGTTTTCGTATATTTAAAGAATGTGAGTGTCGCCACATCGATTGGACAAGACTATATTGATTATGTTGTATCATTATGATGAATGGTAAATGTGAACTTCATGAGTTGCAGACAACTTTGGAATTTCATTTCATCTTTTCCCTTTCGACTAAATTGTTTCGACATTTTGAACACAACATTTTAATAAAAAAATAACCTATCAGCAGTTTTAATAGTAGAAATACTATTCAATAACAATGTTTTCTAATAAATTATTTAATTTTTAATTAAAGCATATATTTTTGTTTAGGAGTTTAATTTCCAATTAAAAGTTAACAATAGAGTTATTTATCACCTATAATTTCCATTGATCGTGTGCTTTGAAAATCTAGGGTGAAACAAAACAACCTACTAAGAAAGACATAGACAAATCAAAAGTACATGTGCTATCATTATGCATATGAAGTACATTGAGTGGTAAAATTAAGAAAGAATCATTTTCGAAGGTTAATGTCAGGTCAGATGCAACATACAAAATTTTGCAATGTTATCATGTTGCATCAATGGTGTAATTGAATTTGTGAAATTTTAATTTTCAATTAAAAGATATGTTTTTATTAAAGATATTAATTTCCAATTAAAACATACCCATGTTTTCTATTGATCATGTACTTATAAAATTGATGGTGGAACAAAAAAATCTACTAAGAGTGACACAAACAACTCAAAACTGACATGTGATGACATTATGCATCTAAAGCACATTAAGTGATTAACTAAGGAAACAAAAAAAAGGTGAAGCCTAAAATATTTTCCATAGGTTAGTGTTAGGCCACATGTAATGCAACATATCAATTTTTTCAAGGTTAACATGTTGTATCAATGATGTAATTGAAATTGTGACATTTTATTCCAAAGGACTTGAGTTAAAAGGCTAGATAAATATAATATTCCCTTTGTAGAGGTGATTTATTAAAAATACATCAAGTATTTGAGAATGTCTATGATGTTCTCTCCTTACTTTTTCAAAATAATTTTAATAAGGTTGATTTTCCAAGGTATGGACTCTTTTGGATTTCTCAACTATTATTGCAAGTAAACCTGCACAATACCAAACTACAACAAATATTTGATGAAAGCAGAGTTGTCTATGTATTATCCATGATGAACTTTGATTAGAATTTGTTAAAATAAGTTTCCTTTTCTTTTCTTTATTCCTAACTGAAAACATTTAGTTTTGCAATATAAGTGATTCATTTTATTTTAATTTTATAAAAAATAGAATAATATAAACGTATATAATTTGACATATTAGTTTCAATATATAAAAATTCTTCTCACAAAAACTTTTTTTTGGGAACAAATTTTACTAATATAGAGTTAGTGATGTGATACATTTTTCCATTCAAATTGATAACCACGGGGTTTAATTTAATTGTCAATGTGTTTTTTGGGGGGGGAGTCAAAATTTGTATCAACCAATTCATGGTCCATGCTTTCGTTTTTGGGTCATTCACTTTCCCTTGGTTATAAATGGATAAGAATAAGCCACTTTAAAATTCATACTTGTTTAGAATCACTTTTTCCCATGAGTAATAGTAAACGTTTCAACCAATTAGTATGACTAAAAGAATAATAAAATGTGACTAAGTTTTGGCACATATCAAATAAATCATTTTTAAATAATGTGAATAGATAGAGGAAAATATTTTAGAAACAATACATATTTTAAATTGTAACTTGGAAGTATTGGAAGTGTACAAAGTCGGATTGGGATCCCTTCCCCAACAAAAACTTGTTTCCATCTCTTTGTCTAGTCATTTGTATGGCGTTACAGTCATTTCAATGATAATAAGGTCATTTAGATGTCATTATATACATTTAGGTGACATTATAATGAAATTAGGACCTAGAAGTGCTACCACATGCATAATAATCATTGGCATTGAAATCATCATAATCATCATACAATAAAGCAACATCATTGTTTTCATCATAGTCATCATCAATGTCATCAAGTACATCATCATCATCATCAATATAATTGCGATAATAATGAGAAACGAACACTACTACCTCACAAGAATGAATGATATAGTCTTATACTTACCAAACCATATCCATACACTCCATCATAATTATCGTAATGTATTATCGTCGTGTTGTTAGGGAAAATCATATGCCATAAGGGTCTATCAAATGTTGTTGGGGATAATCAAATTCCATTATAGCAATTTAGGTGACATTAAGGTAATTTACCCATAATTAGAATTAATAAAGATCCAAAAGTTCCATTATTACAATCATTAAGGTGCCACTATGATAAATCAAGATCCAGAAGTACTATCACATGCATCATGATCATTGACATTGATATCATCGCCATCATAACCATGATCATTAGAAACATACATGACTACATCAACATCAACATCATTGGCATCATCATATATCATTATAGTCATAGTCATTCATCTCAACCTCGCTTTTATCATCATCATCAATATCGTTTCCATCATCCATCATCATCATGATCATCCTCATGCTTTTAGGGTGAGTCCATTTGCATTAGGCTCACTCAAATGTTGTTAGGGACAATCATATGCCAGTAGGTTCATATAGGGCCTATTATGGTCAATTCAATGAATTAGGGTGAATTATGTTTCCATTAGGACCAATAAATATCAAATAGTGTGATAATCACCTGCATCATCATTATTTACATTGATATCATTGTTTTCATCAACATCCTAATAAATATTGTAGAAATAATCATTTCCATATTTATCCTTGTCAATACGTATCATCGTCAACAACAACGTGTCATTAAGCACACTCTAATGTTTTTAGGGACCATAGGATTACATTAGGTTTATTTATGATTAATTAGGGTATCATAGTTGCAAAAATGGTAAATTAGGCACTACTTATGTCAACATCCCCGGCACTATCCCTTACCCAACATTGGAGTTTCCCTGACACTTTTTCTAGAACAATTTTTTTCCGAACTTCCTATTGCAATTCTTGGTGCTATGTCTATCTCTCTACCTTGTGCTATGCTTGGCCCTTTTCCTGGGGAAATTCTTGGTGCAATACCTTTAGAAATTCCTGTCCCAATTCCTAGTGTTATGTCTAGATCTATACCTAGAACTATGTTTGGTGCAATTCCTAGCACAATCACTTCTATAATTCTTGGCTATTTTAATAGCACAAATTTTGGTGTTAATCCTAGCACTATACCTAACACTGTCTCAGACATTTTCTTGAGTGTAATTATAAACCTTGCACAATTCCTTTCCAAAATTATTACGCTATTCCAGGCACTGTACCTAGTTATATATGGGCCCTATGTTGGATGTTTTCTAGGTGCGATTCTTGACTCTATTCCTAGCTCTATACCTGGTGCTATGCTTGGCTATTTTCCTAAGGAAATTCCTGTTGCACTACCTTTCAAAATTCCTATTGAAATTCCTTTTGTTATGTCCATTATCTAGCTCTGTACCTAGCACTATGCCCGATGCAATTCCCAGCACAAATTTTGGTGCTAATGTTGGAACTATATCTGATGTTATATCATATTTTTTCTGAACACAATTCCTAGCTCTAAACCTAGTGCAATTCCTAACAGCCTTCTCCTTTATGTATAAAACCCCTCACATATAAATTACTCAATAGATCACTATATATGAGCCAGATATGGCTCACAAGTGTTCAATGTCAAATTCCAACTTTGACTACACTAAAGAACCTTAAGGAGTGTAATCAGGAATATTGCACCTTCTACGGACAGAAGCTGTTCCTTTGGGCTGAATGGTTCAAATCCAAAACAAATGAGTGAACGAAAATGGATGAAGACCTTCCCTGAATGTCATAGACACCTGGAATGTTGCTTTGATAGTGAACCTGCGTACCTGCAAATAGATATAACATGCAAACACATCAAAGCTACCAGAAAATCATCTACTTATCCATGTTAGTGACTAAGGAATCTAACAACATGTACATGTGAAATCAAAACAACAATAATGTGAGACAGAAATCAGCTTTGCATTAAGAATGTATGGAGAATCTTACAACCATTTCCTTAGTGTCAATAGGCATCTCCACTAGACAAATACTTCATCCCCATAAGCTCCAACTTTGCTCTATATGCTCTCAAATGACTTGGGATAAGTGGTCAATCCAATAGCATAACAATACCTCTATAGTTCTCCCCCTCAACTATGGTCATGAGCTTGTATTTATAAGGCTCAATGGATAAGGATAGTTGAGAGAATTATGGGTGAGGTGGCTCCAAGATCCTACCATGGGGGATCTCAAGCTCAAACTAACCCATGATGATAGGGATAAGGGAGGACATGAGGATCATGATCTAGAAGCCTCGAGAAACTTCTCTTTTTCCCATTTTACCCAGGGTACCGCTTTTCTTCCCTTATGACAAAGCTATTTAGATGAGAAACAATTCTGGGCCAAAGACCATAGGTGGTGGCACCGCTTCTTGAAAATAGGATACACACGATACTGAGCAAGGTACCGCTCATGGGCCACAAGGAAAGTGCAGTGTTGGGTTTTTCCAAGTAAAACTGTCAAATAGAGAAAATTTCCACTCTAAGTGTTGGGATTAAGAGAAAACATGGAAGTTAGGGGTCTTATCACATGGTGGTGACAGGATTTGGGTATAACAGAATGCCCCCCAAAGCATGAGACTTAGAGGGATACGATAAGCGAGAGCTTTACGAGAACAAGTTGTCACTTAGAGGTGAAAATATCAGCTCGGTCGGAGAATGTCATCCAATAGGCATCTGTAGTACATAAATATTTTTGACTCGTAGACAAAAGTAACCAACTCATGGTTGCAGACCAATACAAAGAAGATCCATGAGAGGAATAAACAAGCATGGCTACTAAAATACAGTGTAGATCCATGTGATAGAGGACTAAAACTTGGACATAGCTATTGGACATACAATGTAGATCCATGTCATACAGAAGCAAATTTGAGCATAGGCACGACCATACAAATGTGGATCAATGCTAGATATACAAAACTCCATCGCAACCTAGAGAAAGCAATGAAAACTAAACAAATACCTAGGGTCTTCATCTCATATTCCATAAACTACGATTCTATCCATGTGATTACAATGATATGAAGTCAAACATGGTAGAAACCACTTGATTACAGGCCAATGATCTGAACCGTTAACAAGTGCGAGGGAGATCACCATTGATGTCAATAATTCCCAAGGTACCCTAGTACAATCTACTGAGCATGAATAGATGTCCTAATGTTGAACACCCAATCGATTCTATCAATCAAAGGTTAATGATGTGAACCTATGTTGAGAGCGAGAGAATCTGTCATTAAGGAATACAGATCTCAAGGTACTAAGTTTTGTTTCTAAGACTATTTCCCGGATGATGAGCTGATGTCGACGGGAATAGTCTCGTCGAAGGAGGACCATGATGAGTCCCACATTGATGAAACGAAACTTGGAACATAGTTTTGGAATTATGTGAATGTAGTAACCATAAGACTAACTAAAAGTACTAACACAGAGACTGTTTTGACTGCAGAGGTAAACTTCTTCAACTTCCCTTTGAACATTGGGCGGCATGACAAAAGAATTGGTAGCAGGACTAAACTAGACAAACACACAGTGCGATGGTGGAAAATGCATTCTTTTGACAGACTCAAAGGAGTGGCATGACTCATGAAAGTGGATTGTCATGGAGATCAGCTGAATACCCAATTGACTGAAATGATATGCAGACAGGTGCCATGTTCAAAGGTAACGAAAAAATATTGCCATTTACTTGTAAAATGATTCCCTTCCCATTTCCCCCATCATGATTGATGAGTGCCTCTTTTCTTGTTTTACAAGTTAAAAGAGGGTAACAAACACTCGGTATAGCTAGTTCGAAGACAAGTCCAAACTAATATGTTTTACGAACTTGAGAGAGGATGGGTTCATTCCCCCAAAAAGGGTCTCTCAATGTTTAATTTAATGAGTCCAATGAAAGAAAACTCGGTATCGTTCATGTTTAGAGAGTCTGAATGACCACAGAAGAAGACTCCAAAGGGTACTTTTTTGTATGATTTAGTCCCTAAGGCCCGAAAAAGTATAAAATAATACCTTAGAGAACTCTTTCAGTCATGATTGGATGGAGTGTTACTTTTTCATAAATAGTCTATCCAAAATGAAAAAGAGATAACCTACTGTAGGAGAGACAACTCTTGAAATGATTTAACGAGCGTGAAGAAGACAAGATTGCTCGATGATCTTTTTCATATTTAAGGAGCCCGAAAAGAGTTTAAAGAAGACTCCATTAGGTCTCTTTTCACAATGATAGATTTTACAAGTTTGAAAATAATTAGAAATTGACTCAAACCTTTGATACTATGTTTCAAGAGCATGACCAAAGTGTCACAACAAATGTTGAACAGCTTTTTCTGTTTTACGATAATAGGAAAAAGTAAAAAACGAACTCCAAAAACTTTACTACTACTATTCTTCTATCCTGCAACAACTAAAAAACAAGTGTTAAATGCACCAATAACTGACATTAAAGGGTTACAGCTGATAGATTTTGAGTAATAAATGATTTTAAAACAAAACTATAGCATGTCAAACCCAAAAATGTGTATAAAAGCCATGTAAATAGTGAAAAATCAAAACATTTTACTATTTACCTATAGTGGAGAGCATTTGGATCGTTTTCCTGGCTAGATTTTTAGTTGCTAATATCAGAAGCTTCCACCATCGGACTCAAGCACCATCAGTTCCAGGTAAAAGCTTAGACCCTACTCTTTCATCTTATGTCTTCAATTTTGATTTTTAATGGTGTTTTGGGCTTGCATGGTGAGCCCTAAAATCATGGGATCGGGAACCACTCTTATGCCTTGTAGGATAAGTGGTACCTCGATAGAAACACATTGAAAACATAGCACATAGGTGGTTCCACCACCTGTCCTCAACGAGGCACAGGAAGTGCTGGCCGTGGAGAAATAAAAATAGTCACACAAGACAAACTAGCTCATTTCAATTGATTTTTATAATTAAGAATGATTTTAACAAGTCTTGTGATTGGTTTTGACAGGTTCTTGTTGATAAAAAATGGTCATATGTAAATAAAGACAGTAAGATAATGATGATTCCTTCACTGAGTGAAATGCGGGTTGCATAGCTGCATTGAGAGACTGCAGACTTTTAAAAAAAATTTGCACACCCAGTATGGTATCGCACGAGCGATTGCTAGAGCATATACTCCGGATGTGGAATCCCAAGCAACAATACTTTGAGGTTAGTGCTAACATTTTGAAATTTGAGGTAGAGGAGATCTACTTCTTGACTAGACTTTTGAGATGGGGTGCTCCAATCTCGTTGACTGGTTCCCGCAGAGGGGATATCACTACACAGGATTTGATAGACCGTCACTGTATTCCTGGGACAAGGACATCGAGGAAGAAAATCCTCATAAAAGCAATGATGGATGGACCTCTACGGATTGTATTGTTTACCATGTAGAGAGTGGCAGGAAGCCAAGGAGTGCACCAGGAATATAGAGAACATGTGCTCTATGCCATAGAGGCCATGGCGCCTATAGTCTTTAACTGGGTGGAAGCCTTGCTTCCAATCTTCAAGGATCAGCTGACCAAGTGTCGACAGGGGGAGCTGAAGCAATTTGGTTTTGGTTCCATTCTAGCTTGCTTCTTCTTCAAGTGGGTTCCACAGATGAGACCCTAGGTGGTCTTTACAGAGCTGAGAGCATGGGACCCTTGCATGTAGAGGTGGGTCTGGATTATGGCCCGTACTGGAGTAGGCAGGGGGAAGGTAAAGTTCGGTGACCTGTTCTTTCGATGGTTGAGAGATCAGATCCTCATGGTGGAGGATTATGCATATGCAGGCACTGACTTCAGTGGTGTCCCTGACCTACTGCTCCCACTCGGTGGACAGTGGGGTGACATCGGTAAGAAGCAAAAAACCCTAAAATGGAAATAGTGTTTTTATGTTTTTTATGTTTTATATATTTTTTAGGTTAAGTAACGAGACTTGAATATTTTCATGGAGATGTCGGAGCAGCACAACCCGGGGGAGCTTCCCCATTGGATAGACGAGCCGGAGTCTGTTTCGTACCGCAGGGTGATGATGTGACTGGGGAGTTAGAGGGAAACCTGAAGAGGTTGACCCTAGACATCCCTGATGCTTCCATTGATGACCTCCCTCTAAGGTATTAGAGGCCTACAATAGGAGTACTAGGTCACTTTATCAAACTGCTACATAGAGTAGCTCGGGTAGTGATGTGTTACCACAAGCATCATTAGATGATGTGTGTATGATGTATCCACTAAAAGCTGATAGCTTCAGAATTTTGTATGGTGATTTTTACCTAAAATCCTACGTGCTTTAGATGAGGTCTCATGACCTATTTTTTGTAAAACATGTTCATATATATATATATATATATATATATATACATACTTTTACCTGGTGTTTATATGTCTTAAATGGTGAATGTATTTTACATGAGTTTTATGTGTCTTTAATAGTTTATTTACAATGAAGCAAGTTTGATTTTCATGTCATGAATGGGCAATATGCCAATCTAAGATGTAATTAGCTAATGAGTTAGCAATTACATTATGTTCCCTAGGGATATGCCTATATGTGATAGTTTCAAATGGCCTTTCTAACAAGCGTACCCTCCAGAAGAGGTAGAGAAGAACATAATTCCTAATGGTATACACATGGTTTAGATGACAAACCACTAGTTGTGAGTCCATCAAGACTACCAAATTGTGAACATCCTGGGAGGGAGCTTCAGTCAGAAGACCTATGACTGCTTGATACTTGGGGATGTTTTTGGTAGCGGGACCAATACAAAACTCTCCTGAACTAACCAAATAGTAAGCTAGGGAATAGAGAACCCAAGTAGATGAGGGAATATTCAAGGTGTGATGGAAAGCACTTTCAGTGAAGCCGTAGAAAGCCATCTGCTCTGCACGACCCAAACATGGTATAAACAAATATGGACACTAAGCTCAAAACCATATTGAAAATACTTAAGCCACACTGAAAGTCAAGCAATATACATATATATAAGATACTATATAGGAGAGATATAGGAATAATACCTCTTCAGGTACAACCCATTGTGAGGCTGCCATAAAGGGATTCCATCGTAATCTACGAGCTCGTAGGCCCCTTTCTCTAAAACTTTAGAAATGACAAAAGGATCGTACCACATGGATTCGAACTTTCCTTTCCCTAGTTTGTCATATCTCTGATCATAAGTCAAAACTAGGTCACCCTCGTTAAAGGAACGAGGTTGGATAGACTTATCATATTGTGCCTTGATGCATTTCTTGTGTGCCTCATTAGCCAAGGCAACATCTCTTCTAGTTTCGTCAAGGTTATTCAAGTATAAAAATATCTCTTCCTCTGTGGAAGTGTCTGGGAGAATTTCGACGACAAGTTTCAAGGATGGAATCTGACATTGAATCGACAAGACAACTTCGAGTCCATAGATAAGCTAGAAAGGTGTGAAACCAGTAGCTGTTTTCACCGAAGTCCTGTAAGCCCAAATAGTGGAGAAAAGGATATGGTGCCAATTGGATTTATGGTCTCCAACCATCTGATGAAGCATTTTTTTGAAAACTTTGTTGATGGCCTCTACCTGACCATTAGCTTGTGGATAATAGGGCATAGAGTTTTCATGGCGAAAACCTAGCTTGGCACTTAGTTCCTACATCATTTGATTATGAAAATGTGATCTGTGATCAGTAACTATGGACTGCGGGACTCCGAATCTAGCTATGACATGATTGAACAGGAAGAGAGCGACAATCTTACCATCTTCCACAGATGTAGGCATGGCCTCAACCCACTTTGTAAAATAGTCAACAGCTACGATGATGTAACCATGCCCCCCAACTGAGGTAGGCTTACAATGCATATAATGAATCCCCCATTTGGCTAATGGGTCAATGACAATGATGAGGTGTAGTGGAGTAGGATGAGTGCACTTTTTTAGATAAAAATGTTGACAATGTGGGCATTTATTGACAGCTTTGTGATAGTCTTTAAAGACTGAAATCCAGAAATAGCCAGTGCAAAGGATTTTCTCGGTTGTGTCCATTCCAGATAAATGACTGCCACATGCTCCAGAGTGGAAATCATTCAACACTTGTTCAGCTTCCTCATGGGTGAGGCATTGTCGAAGAACGGAATCGATCCCATGTCTATACAAGGTGTCATTCAAGATGAGGTAGTATTTTGCGTGGTGACGGATACGATGGCGATCATCACGGGATAGATCTGGCCAAAATATTTGTGTTTGGAGATAAATGAGAAAATATCCATACCATGGGTCAGTAGTGCTTATCAGGAATAGGAATTCATATGGAAATGAATCACTGGGCTTAGATTCCATCTAAGCACAGGGAATATCACACATAAGCTCGGCAAAGACCAAGGATTTATTCGATGTGGCTTTGGAAAATTCTAGATCAAACTCCTGTAGTATGACTATCCATTGGGAGTACTTGCCCCCAAGCACTTGATGATTCAGGATGTAATACATAGGGTTCTATTCTTCCAATACGGTGGTTGTGTGGAGCAAAATGTAGTGACAAAATTTTTGAACAGCAATGACTGTGGCCAATGTTAATTTCTCCATGCGTGAATATTGGGTTTCATAATCCATAAGAATCTTACTAGCATACTAAATCGCGTGCTCCTGACCGTCGATATTTTCATGCACCAAGATCATAGCGATGGTAGTAGTGGAGGCAGCAATTTATAAGAGAAAGTCCTTTGAATAATCTGGGATTGTATCACGAGTGGATGAGTCAGAGCATGTTTAATATTATCAAAGGCTCACTAGGCTTGGTCATCCCAATATAACGGAGTGTCCTTCTTAAGGAGACAGATATAACCATGTGTTTTCTCTGCAAAATTGCACATGAAAAGACCCAGAAAATTTTCCTTCCCTTGCAAACTTTGGAGTTTGAGAAGATTGGTTGGGGATGGTAGAGCTAAAATGGCAACAATTTTCAATGGATCTATGTGGATGTCATCCTTAGAGACTACAAAACCTAGCAGGCATCCTATCTCAATGCAGAAAACACATTTATGCAGATTGATCCATATATTATAATGACGGCATCTTAGGAAAATGTCTCTAAGATGACCAGGTTGGTCCTTCCGTCGCTGTGAATGAGAAGGGAGGTCATCAAGGTATGGTTCAACAATATTTTTTATATCATGAAACGCACAGGACATAGCACGCTGGAAAGTGGCTCCAGCATTTTTTAAGCCAAATGGTAACTTCCTATATGCAAAGGTTCCCCATGGGAAAATGAATGCCATCTTGTGCTGATCGGTGGGTAAAATATCAATCTAATTATAACTAGAAAAGCCATACATAAATGAGAAGATGACACTTTCGGTACAGTTGTCGATAATCTAATCGATATGTGGAGTAGGAAAGTTTTCCTTGGGACGAGCTTTATTCAAATCTCTAAAATCGATACAAACTCTAATGGTGCCCTTCTTTTTATTGATAGGGATAATGTTCAATACCCATTCTATCAGGGCTACGGGATAAATAAACCCAGCTTTGAGAAGTTTCTCTATTTCAGCTTTAATAGCTACAGCCTTCCGTGGATGGACTTGCCTTAGTTTTCTCCTGACATATTTAGCAGTGGGATAGGTTTTAATTTCATGGACCACAATGGATGGGTCTATCCCTGACATTTCTTCATAATACTAGGAAAAAAATTTGCGGAATTATTTGAAAAGTTCCTTGTATGCTTCAGATTCTTCTGCCGAGCAACTCTTCCCAACATGAACATGCTCAATAGTACCAGGCTTGGCTAATATATCAAGCGGATTTTTCTGAGTAATGTTACATAGGTTTTCTTCAAAATCTATGTCTTGCAACAATATAGGACTTTGAAGTGTGTTGACATTATCAGTGGAAAACAGGGATGCAAAGTCATGGTCTACCAAATTGGTGTTGGGGAGGAAAGAGGATCTATGATGGTGATCCTCCTAGATAGGCTCATTTGTATTCATGATATCCATAATAGACTCATCAAAAGGAAAAGTCTCAGAGAGATAATCCAGAATAGGAAGAGATGGTTCTAACCAGTAGGGAAGGTGGTAAGGGTCCGAAGTGACTAGATGATGTTCGTCAGTGTGATCATCGAAAAGGGTTTGAATGATGTTGTACATTTCTTCATGCGGACTTAACGAGGTGGAATCAACAATTTTTTTACCCTTGGGCTCATAATCAAATGGCGCAATCATATTTACTGTCGCTATGTATGTGTTAGGAGGAGTGGACGAAAAAATCCCCATAAGGGATGAATCCTTCAACATGCCTACCCCAATCGACTGGTAAGGAGGAGGGGACTAACCTAACATAGGGATGTTATTAGCTGTAGAGGTAGTAACATCTAGTGTACAGAAATAAAGCTGGTCAATGGTGACAATTCTCCCTAGATGTGGAAATTGGACTGTTTGAAATACCATCGAAGTGACAGCAGTCATGGTGTAAAACCAATTTCTTCCTAGAAGGAGGTTGTAATCTAATGGGGCATCTACTACTTATACTTGAATAGAAATAGTTTTTCCCCCAAGCTTGACTGCAAGGGCTGATGTGAGACCATGGGGCTGGAAACCTCACCCATCAAAGGATTTCAGAGTTGTAGGTGATGTTACAATCTCAAGAGAGCCAAGAGCTTTCCAATAAGACAGGGATAAAATCGAAGTTGAAGCTCCTTCATCTAAGACAGTTCTAAAGACCTTCTTTCTGACTAGTTTTGTGATAATTTGGAAAGTAAGTTTGTGAGGTAGTCTACAATTATAGTTCTCAACATTGAAATGAATCAAATTAGTATTTTTGGGGTCTAAAGCTCCTAATGCAGTTAACATGTTTTTGCGTTGTGTAGGACACCTTTGGAGCACTTCCATGGTAGACATTGCACATGGTGCCTAAGCGATATCTTCAACTACATTATAAAATTGAGCAGATCGGGCATTAGGGTTAAAAACAACCTTCCTAAGAGTACTCTTGGGGGGACAGAAAACCATGTCGAGAGTAGGCTTCTCGATGGTTAGGGAGACAATAGACAAGGAGTCGGGAGAACTAGTAGAGGGAGCTTTCCCTGAAGAAGAATTGTCTTATTTCTTTTCTGTGGGTTTGTCATAACTTTGACTTCGAGTTTACAAACTAATAGAATCTGAGGACATCATGTGAATTTCCTCTAGTGTTATCAACCAAAATGGTACTTCTCCATCCAAGTGCCGACATTTCCTATGTTGGTGCACAAAAGGACATTTATGGATTGAAGGTTGCCTAAAACACTATAGATGGGCATGTTATGATATGCATTCACTATCCATCCAGCTTGCCATTTTTTATCTTTTCACATGTCAATTGTTGTACGTGACTTTTCCTATAAGCAACCCATGCACATACGCGACTTTTCCTACAGCATGTCGCGTACTATACGCAAGTATTTGTCATTGCAACCTACGTACAGATCTGTACACGGGTTTCTCTTATAGCAACTCACATGTCACACACGAGTTTCCAGTATCAATACTCATGTATGCCTTCCTTTGACATTAAAAATAATAAATTGCTATTAATTGAGATTTGTTAAGCCCTAAACAATAACTATCTTAATTGTCTCAACCTCCTCAACCTTCGAAACTACTCTATTTCCCTAATTATAAATAGAGTCCTTGGGGAGGGAATTAATAAATCATACTTGGAGAGCAAAGTTATGCTGGTGGTATCTAGTCAAAAGTCTTTGGAGCAGCAGAACTCAGAATCCTTTGGTTGCAGAGGAGTCCTTGTTTAAGGCGTTGGGTTGTAACCTTAACTCATTCACTATTGTTAATAAAGAGAATCCTTATTCCAAATGTGTGTTGAATATCTTTCATGTATCATGGTTTGATGAACATTTATGATTAAGCACTCTATATATTGTTTGTATAACTTGTTATATATACATGTATAAGTTTGCACTTGGAGGATTTTTTCTTTGCAAGTGAAGCAGAAACATCCCTGAAAGCTTTGGAGGAGAAGCAGAGCAGGAGAATACAAAGCTTGGATCAACCGTCGTAAATAAGGTGATTCTATCTTATCTTCTTATTTCCTTTCTATACTTTAAAGATGATTGTTTGCAAGTTTTAAGAGTATGTTGGTAACCCCAGACCTTCATTTATGAGGTGTTTATTCCTGAACAACAGAACTGGCGACTCCGATGGGGAACCCAGACTGCTATAGGTTATTTCTGTTACCCTTGACTAGTCTTTGCCTTGAGTTTTTGTGTGGTATCTTGTCCTGCTTCATGCTTACCATAGTGTTTGAAGGCCTTGTGGATTTTCCTTCTTTTTGAGAAAATTTTGTACCTGTACATGGGTTGCGCTTATACATAGTCGCGTACAGAGTCCTGCGTACATGGGTTGCTCTCTAGGACAGTCGCGTACAGTACGCGAGTTTCCCTTATACACAGTCACGTACAAACCTTGAAATAGTGATTTTTGGGCTTGGGTTTGCTTGTCCCGGTCCTTTTATGATTCCTGTTTGTTAGTTGGTCTTCCTTATAAGCACTGTGATATTAGTTTGATGACCTTGTTGGCCACACCTTGTGCTTTCCTATAAATCCCTTGAGTTTCTTTTGTTTGGATTGTCTTCTGTTTGCATTTTGAAGTAGGTTTGCCTATTTGGGTTATAGGTTCAAGTGTAGCTTGTCTGAATCAGTGATCAGGGTTCTAGACACTGTGTATCCCATTCTATTTTTAGATAGTATTTAGTTTTCCACTTGCCTTCGTGTGATTTTGGTGATTTCTTGTCATTGTGTCCACCCAAGCTATGGTTCCAAGTCTTCCTTAGGTGGTTGATCCTTGGTCTTACTAATATGTTTACTTCACCTTACTTACTTTATACAGTTAGTTTAATTCAATCATACTCAAGTATTTTGTATTTAGGTGCATAGTAGTCTTTGAGCATTTTGAAAAATGAAAATAAAACATTAGAAACTTTTGCATTTGATTTGCATATAGTAGTTTTGTTTTCAGTTTTTGAATATAATCTCAAAAATTACAAAAAAATATAGTCTTAGTTTTTTGTTGTATTTTCATCAGTTTATACTTATAAAGAAAAAAAAAATGTTTGCTTTATATGCATGTAGATTATTTTTTTAGTCTAGGTTGCATGGCATATCATTGTTTTTTGAAAAAATAAAAAGAATTTGTTCTTTTGTGGCTTTCAATTTTCTGTTTGAAAAAGAAAGAGAATAGTTTTTTCTTTTTGCATTTCATTTCCCTTTGTTTAGTCATTTTGTTTCAACTTTGAGTCAAAACAACACATAAGTTTCACACCATTTACCTTCTGATTAAAAACAACCCTTAAAATAAACGATATAATTTTAAAATTATTAGTAAGTTTTATTTTATAGGATCATACACCAACTAGCTTAGGCTAGACTTGTGGGATAGGGAGTTTAAACTCCCCACAAGTGTTAAAATTTAGACATAGTCAACCAATCATTAGGTAAACCCTTTTCTATGTTGATTGTATTTGGGAAGCTCCTCTCAAATGGGATTTAAGCATGAGGCTGCATGGAAGCTTGGACTGAGGAGATAACCCTCTGATTCCTTGTCGAAACATAAACCAAGGTTTTTGCACATCTGGGGATTCTGTCTTAGATAGGGTTTCGGGCTTTGCTACCCTGCCCATGCGTATGAATTAGGCTTGCAACTGTCCCCCCAGACTTTCAATATAGTTAAGGTATCCTTTAGTCTCTTTGACATCTATGGTTCATACACAAGTACACTAGAAGGCTATTTTTGGTTGACCTTGGACGGGCTTGGAAGGTAAACCCGGTAGAAGGTGTGGGAGGGAGGTGGGTGATTCCTTTGCTTGTGCCTAAGAACATCTACAAGAACACCAAGTAACTGTCTATCAGCTTTCTTTTGGAAAGCGTATCTTATACATGTTTTTCTATTTGGATTTAGGAATTTTTTAACGAGTGTTGTGTGGTTTGTCTATACTTAGTGTGCCTTTATGTGTGTGCTTTGTAATTTTGGTTTCTTATCAACCTCAAAATTTGTCTCCTGGTTTGAAACTATGGCTAACACCCCTTTGAACACCAACCAAGAGATCCACATGCTAGGAACTCCTTGTACTATTCCTCTCATAAGGAATGTTGGTGTTCCTTTGATGGCCACCTTGAATCTACCTGGATTCACCCTAGGGTTACCGGTGTGGTTGTTTTCCACTCCAACTACCCTGAATGCTCCTAATGCTTCTCAAGTAAGCTCCTTATATCAAGGGAATTGAAACACTGCCTCCCCTTCACCTGTAGTTGATTCTCCTCCTCCTTCTACCTCATGAGGTGAAAGTACTGATACTAGTAACTGGCAGTCTAAAAGGAGTAGAAGAAGGAGGAATAGGAAGAAGGCACATAAGCAAGGGGGCACCCGTTCAACATCTACAAGTCAAGTTGAACCTCACCACCCAGCCTCTGAAGTTCATGCTGGGGGAACCTATCCAACCTCTATAGGTCATGTTGGATCTAAGCACTCAACCTCTGCAAGTCAAGTTGATATTCACCATCCAGCCTCTGTTGATCATGCTGGTGGGATCCTTCCAAACTTTCTAGGTCACATCAGATCCAGTCACTTAGCCTCCGTGGTCCATGATGAGGGCACCCATTCAACCTCTGATGTTCAAGTTGAACCTCCCCATCCAACCTATGCAAGTCATGTTGGATCCATCCACCCAACCTCTGAAGTTCATGATGGCGGCACACACTTACCTGCTGCAAATCATGTTGATCCTAACCATTCAGCCTCTGTTGTTCATTCTGGTGGTGATCATCCAAGCTCTGCAAGTCATGTTGGACCCAGTCTCTCAGCTTCTGCAATTCATGCTGGGGGAAGTCTCTCAACCTCTATGGTTCATGCTGAAGACAATCCGTCAGCCACTACGAGTCATGTTGACACTGTTGAAAAGACTAACTGTTCAAAACACAAGCCCAAGTTTCCTTGTAAGCTTTGTGAGGGATACCACCTTACTTATAAATGCCCTTCTATTGCGGAGGTCCGAAGAGTTTGGTTTCATGGTCATCCTGTTTTTGAACATTCTGAAGCTTTTCAACAACCAACCTATCTTAGTCATGTTGGACCCAGTCACCCAGCCTCTGTAGTTCATGCTGGGGGAAAACTCTTAGCCTCTACAGGTCATGCTGAGAGAAAATAGTCATCCACTGCTAGTCATGTTGACATCGTTGATAAAACTGGTCATTCGAAGTGCAAACTTAAGTTCCCTTGTAAGATTTTTGAGGGAGACCACCTTACTTATAAATGCCCTTCTATTGAAGAGGTAATAAGAGTTTGGTTTCATGGTCATCCCATTTTTGAACAAACTATAGTTTATCAACACCCTACTCAACTGTTGGTTGATCAATTGGTCGAACCAATCTCAGATTTGGTCGATTCCACTCTTCTTCTGGAGAGTGATCCTGATGTGATTGAACCAATGTCATCTTTGGTCAATCCCACTCTCCCTACGAAGAGTGACTTTGATGAAGTGGTTGAATCGATTTTAGTATCAATCAATCCCACTCTTCCTTTGGAGAGTGAAGTGTCTTCTAGTCACATTTTCTTCACTGGAAGTTCAAAATTTATTGAACAAAGGGGCACTGAACCTGCTTCGGATCAACCCCCTCCAACCTCTTGGATTGCTTCCTTTGATTGGGATATCCTAGTTGATTCACGCCTTTATTTTCATGTACCTCTCTAGATAAAGGTCAAAGTTGAATCATACATGATTGCTCATTGCATTGTTGGTGAAGGAGCCTCAGTTAGTATCTTGTCTGCTCGTGCTTGGCGAGGCATGGGATCTCCCATCCTTGTGTTGACTACTAGTCAGTTACTGGAGTTTGATAGAAGAACTTGTATAGCCTTGGGAATTATTGCTCAAACACCTATTACTTTGGGTGGGAAGACCATCTTAGTTGACTTCATGGTAATAGAAGACCCCTTGGACTTCAATATTATCCTCAGACTTGATTACATCTATGCCATGCAAGCTATGGTGTCAACATTCTTTCGTGTGATGTACTTCAATCATGGAGAATAAATTTTCACTATCGATTAGTTGGATTTTCTTGATCCATCTCTTGACCCAACTAGATGCCAGGTCTTTCCTTTATTGATTCCCAGTGTTTCTATAGACACTACCCCGCCACAAGTGAGCTATGTGGCCTCATGTTCTTTGCCTTCAATTGCGACTAAGAAGCAGCCTCTATTTTCATGCTTACCTTCTCAGGACTTGATCCCATCAGTTGACCAGGGGAGTCATCGTATACAGACTATGGAGTCTGCTCTTCACTCTATTGATCCATTTGAAATTTTAGACATGTGTCCTATTTCAGATGATCTCCTTCCTTCGGATGAAGTCTTCCTAGAGTCTCTGATATAGTCTGACCTTCTTTTGGATGTTGGTTTAGTTGTGACTAAGTATAACCCTAATTTTCTTAGCAAGCCTAATTTTCCCATGGATCGGTCTTCTTTTGTTGGTCTTGTTGATTTTTTGGAATCTCCCCTCGAACAACAAGTTAATGATCCTGATGAGTTTGATTTTTCTTATGAATTTTTCAACTCCTGTGATACTGAGTTTGTTCCTACAAACTCTATATCCCTTGTTGATTTTTTCTCTCCTTCTGAGGTTGATCTTACTGATTATAAACCCTCAAGCCTTGGTTCTATAGAATCTTCTTCAGCCGATTTTTCCTTGACTTTACCTTTTGTAGAATATAGCAAAGTCACATGTGTTTCTGCCAAAGTGACTTGCATTAGATATTTTCTTCTGAATATGATTCTGATGTTGTTGTTTCTTGGAGACATGATATTTAGTTGGATTCACAACTATTTACTGGCATTGTCTTGTTTTTCAAGTTGTAACTACATTTGCATGTGCCCTGCTCGCGCTTTTGAGCCTGATGTCATCTTTCACGCTTTTAGCTCATTGTATAAGCCCTCATCTTTGTTCTCGTCATTGCTAAGCCTTGTATCATTTTGCCTTTGCAACTTGACACCCTTTACCTTGAGGAGATGTTCCCTGAGTGTCTTTATCCTGCTCATGTTCCTTGCATTATGCATAGGTCTGTTCCTTGCGCTTAGAAATAGTTTCTCCTGCCTATGACACTCGTCTCCTCGCATTTAGAGCATTCTTTTTTCTCTCCTTCGAGCTCGTTAAAAATAGTAAGGAGGTCGTGAGTTGACTTTTCTGGACTCGTTAAAACTTCACGGGAAAGATATTGATTTTCTTTAGGCCCAATTCTGACTCCTCAAAATAGACTTGACTGCCAAGTAAACTTGTCCATTCAGTCTCATTAAGAATATGTGAATGGGCATCCACATTGGTGGTAGGTTATCGCTTTCTCGGACCATGTAGAATAATACAATAAAGGAAAACTCTCTTTTCTTCAGAATTGAGAAGAGTATTCTTAGGCATAGGTTTATCACTTTCCCGGACCTGAGGGACTAAAATTACGGAAAAGGAACCCTCGGTATGAGCTTAGTTTTCTCTTTTTCGTGCTCTGGACGAAAACATGAAAAAGATTCCAAGTGTACTTTATGTCTTTGTCATGCTCGTTAAACCCTAAAGAACAAGGCATCAAGTTTACTGTTGTAAGCCCCATTTCTCATAATCAAATGGACCTTTCCGAGTGATCTTGCCTATCTTCACACTCGTAAAACTCAAGCTATATGCTGCTTTTGAAGGAGCATTGGGTAGGTGGTAATTTAACCTTTTTCGGACCTTCCTATCTAAGTACAAAAAAGGTGCGCCTTTTCTTCTTCAGAAGTTAAGAGAGTTCTTCTTTGGTATGTTTTATACTTTTTCGGCCTCGGGAGACTAAATTGTATGAAAAAGCACCCTCCTGGAGTCTTCTTTGGAGTTTTTAGACTCTCTAAACTATGAAAACACCACTGAGCATGTACTAGTTCAGGCTCATTAAATCCACGAATCAGTGAAACTATCAAGCATTATTTTCTCTTCTCTTCAAGCTTGTTAAAAAATGAAGAGAGATTCGAGTTGACTTTCCTGGACTCGTTAAAATTTAACAGGGAAGGTAAGGAAGATGTTTTTTCTTGTTTTTAGTTAGTGGCAGCATGTCATCCTTGAACATAGCACTCTCTATTTTTTATGATACCCATGTCTCAGTGTTTGCTTTTAGTTCAGCTATTACTTCGAGTTTATTACTCCTCCTCTTGTCCATTATACCTGGGGAATCTGGTCATGTCTCCTACATGACAGATAAGTCTAGTTGTTCTATGTATAAAGTTAAAAGCTGCCTTGGGTCATCTCTGTGTCGTGCTCACTGTTCAAGGAGAAAACTCAATGTTTAATCTCTATCCTGATCCCATCATTGTTATATCTGTTATCATTTATGTCTACCTTCTGTTACCCAGTTCCTAGTCACTCTTGTGATCTGTTGGAGGATCTATTGCCTTCCGTATCACAGCATGGTTCTGCATCAGTACTTCCTGATGACGAAGACCTAGAGTTTTGACAAAAGTACCTCAGGATTCACTTCCATCATTGGTGAACTCCTTTGTTTCAGTTGTTGATTATCACCTATTGATTGACAAACTGTTGAATTCGCTCCATGTTCGACTTCAACCTACACTTATTCACATGGCTTGGATTGTACTAGTTCTTTGGGATTTTTTATGAAGACCTTAGTTCCTCATCTATGGACTAAGTTGTGCAAGATTATGTTTCACTTATGTTCACAGCTTCCAAATCTTTGAAAAATCATCATTATTGTATATTGTGGCTTCGATCCACCTTTGTAATATATGTGGTCTTGTACCCGTATTATATGATGTACTCAAACATTGTAAAGGAGCTAGTGTTCAAGTATATTGAACATAGCATCCTTAGATATGACTTTGTATATGAAATTATTATGTATTTGTTTCAGGCACTACCTCTGCTCCATTGGATTTCTGAGTTCTCCAAAGATAAAGATTATAATGTATTTCGGCCATCGCTTCCCTCTGACCTCACACATTAGGGGGACATCTGTTATCAACCCAAATGGCACTTCTCCGTCCGAGTGCCGACATTTCCTATGTTGGGGCACAAAAGGACATTTATGGATTGAAGGTTTCCTAAAGCACTATAGATGGGCATGTTATGAAATACATTCACTATCCATCCAACTTGCCATTTTTATCTTTTCATATGTTAATTGTTGTACGTGACTTTTCCTATAAGAAACCCGCATACATATGCGACTTTACGCGACTTTTCCTATAGCATGTCACGTACTCTACGCAAGTGTTTGTCATTGCAACCCACGTACGAATCTGTACACGGGTTTCCCTTATAGCAACTCGCATGTCATACACAGGTTTCTAGTATCAATACTCGCATACACCTTCCTTTGACATTAAAAATAATAAATCGTGATTAATTGATATTTGTTAAGCCCTAAACAATAACTATCTTAACTGTCTCAACCTCCTCAACCTTTGAAACTGCTCTATTTCCCTAAGTATAAAATAGAGGCCTTGGGGAGGGCATTAATAAATCATACTTGGAGAGCAAAGTTATGTTGGTGGTATCTATTCATAATTCTTTGAAGCGGTAGAACTCAGAATCCTTTGGTTGCAGAGGAGTCCTTGTTTAAGGTGTTGGGTTGTAACCTTAACTCATTCACTATTGTTAATAAAGAGAATCCTTATTCCAAATGTGTGTTGAATATCTTTCATGTATCATGGTTTGATGAATATTTATAATTAAGCACTCTATATATTGTTTGTCTAACTTGTTATATATGCATGTATAAGTTTTCACTTCGAGGATTTGCTCTTTGCAGGTGAAGGAGAAACATCCCTGAAAGCTTTGGAGGAGAAGCAGAGCGGGAGAAGACAAAGCTTGGATCAACCGTCGTAAATCGGGTGAGTCTATCCTATCTTCTTATTTCCTTTATGTACTTTAAAGCTGATTGTCTGCAAGTTTTAAGAGTATGTTGGTAACCTCAGACCTTCGGTTATAAGGTGTTTATTCCTGAACACCATCTAGTGAACTAGAGTGTCCCTGATTAGACATGTGGTCTATCAATTGTTTTTGAGAGGGAAAATGATCCATGAGAACTATAGGTGCGGGATTAGTTTTCAAAAATTGAGTGATTTCATCATGGTGGGGACACTCTTTTGTGAAATGGTCACCTCCGCATAGAAGACATGGATATTTTTCTTTTATTTTCCCTTTATCATTATCATTGGTAGTTGGTTTTGTATTCTCTTGTTGGTTTCCAGGTTTTTTATTTTTAGCTTTACCTTTCTTTTTATTGTTGCCGGGTGTTTGAATATTCTAAATAGAATTGACCTCAACAGAAACCTTGGGAGTTGAAGGAGTAGGGGTTGCAGTCTAGGGTTGCTTGGCAAGTTTTTCTACTGACAGGGACTGGATTGAACCAACAATCCCATCAATAGGGACTTCTGCTAGTGGCTTTGCGGGATCGGTGCTTGGGCGAGGAGCTTCAGGAATCAAGTCATACAAAGTTCCGGACTAGGAATAGACCAAGTCTAGATATTGGGCTCAACTAATGGATTTCTCTTTAGTACTGGCATCGCCCATAGCCACATCTCAGGAAATCAGAGGCAACAAGGATTTAGTAAACCAATCAGCTAATAACTGATCTGTAATAGGAGCCTTAATAAGTCTTCTATGCCTTCTCCACTCATGGATATGATCGGATATGTGGGTGGAGGTGTTCTATTGTAGAGAAGTTAAGAGATCAGCACCCATTTCATAACAGATAGGAAGCTGAAAGTGTGTAAGAAATATAGTTGCCAATGAGTCAAAATCCACAAACGAATGTTCCAAAAGTTCAATGTAGCATTTTGCGACTGTACCGGTCAAAGTTCACTAAAAGAATCTTAAACGAACCGAATCATCCATAAAGGAGTTTGAAGAACACCACAGATGGAATGTCATGACATGGTTTTTTGGATCGTCTCCCTGCTTCCCATTGAACTTCAGAATGTCCGATGGTAACTTTACTGGAATGGGAGGCCACGAGGGGTTATGTCAAATGGGGTCATTAATCAACTTGGACAAATCAGGCAAGTCCAAAGTTGCTAGTAAAGGTAACTGACGATTAGGTTGCACATATTGGTAATATTGATATGGCATATAAGTACCAGTAGGACTGTAAGTAGACTGATAGACAGGTTGTTGTGACAAAGAAATATCGGAAGATCCGCCTGTAGGGGGTTGATTTCTAGGAGGAGGACTACTAGGGACTCTGGGACCACCAAGACCACCAAGACCACCAAGAGGTAGACCACCAGACCCTCCAAGACCTTTAGGAGGAAAACCTCCAGAGACTCTAGAACCACTAGGAGGGTCACCAGACCCTCCAGGGCCATTAGGAGGGAAGCCACCAAGCCCCCCAGGACCATTAGGACCATAAGAAGTAAAGCCACCAGGTCCTCTAGGACCATTAGGCCCCCCAGGGGAAGGACCTTCATAAGGTATTCCTTCGGCACCTCCCACCATATGTATAGGTATCCCCCCCACAGCTGCCATTTAGGACCAGTTAAGTTGCCCCCATGGAGTGAAAGTATTACTAGGAAATGGAATTCCAACATAAGGCATTCCTGTAGGGGGTCCTTAGTGGAGACACTATATTTGTAATCAGGAATATTGCACCTTCTGTGGACAAAAGTTGTTCCTCTGGTCTTAATGGTTCAGATCCAGAACAAATGAGTGAACGACAAAGGATGAAGACCTTCCTTGAATGTCGTAGAAACCTGGAATGCTGCTTCGATAGTGAACCTGTGTACTTGCAAATAGATCAAACATGCAAACACATCAAAGCTACAAGAAAATCATCTACTTATCCATGTTAGTGACTAAGGAATCTAACAACATGTACATGTGAAATAAAAACCATTGTAGTGTGGGACGGAAATCAGCTTTGCATTAAGAATGTATGGAGAATCTTACCACCATTGCCTTAGTGTCGATAGGAATCTCCACGAGACAAACACTTCATCCCCATAAGCTCCAACTTTGCTCTCTATGCTCTCCAATGAATTGGGATAACTAGTCAATCCAACAGCATAAAAATACCTCTATAGTTCTCCCCCTCAACTATGGTCATGAGATTGTATTTATAAGGCTCAATGGATAAGGATAGTTGAGAGAATTATGGGTGAGGTGGCTCCAAGATCCTACCATGGGGGATCTCGAGCTCAAACTAACCCATGATGATAGGGATAAGGGAGGACACGAAGCTCATGATCTAGAAGCCTCGAGAAACTTCTCTTTTTCCCATTTTACCCAGGGTACCGCTTTTCTTCCCTTATGACAGAACAGTTTAGATGAGAAACGCTTCTGGGCCAAAGACCATAGGAGGTGGCACCGCTCATGGATTATTTTAGGGGCGAATTTTAGATTAGTGGGCTATTTCTTCATGTTTTTCTCGCAAAAAAGATTTGTCATTTTGCAATTTTTGAAGCCCTGTTTCACCCAATTTTGATGGAGTAAAAGGTTTTCACCCTAAAAATCGCCAAATTATTATATAAACGATATAATATCCTTGGAAATTAAAATATTTTTAGAAAAATATCTCCAATAGTTTTATAGTTGACTTTTTAAGAATTGGTAATATTCGCCAACATTTATACACTTTAAAATAAGTATGGTTCCTTAAAATCATCCCTGGTGCCATCGCTTCTTGAAAATAGGATACACGCGATACTGAGCAAGGTACCGCTCATGGGCCACAAGGAAAGTGCGGTGCTGGGTTTTTCCAAGTAAAACTGTCAATCAAAGCAAATTTCCACTCTAAGTGCTAGGATTAAGGGCAAACATGAAAGTTAAGGGTCTTATCGCATGGTGGTGACAGGATTTGGGTATAACAAGGAGACATTGATGGAAGCTAAAGATACCCTTCTTTTGAATAATAGTTTGTAATATGGAATGCTAGTGTACCTTCTAACCCTTGCGAAAAAATAGATTAGGTTTTCATGTGATATGAATTAACTTCCAATAAATTTATTTCCAGTATATATCTAAAAAGGAAAGAGATTAAAAAATGTATGAGATAAAATAAGATAAGATAATTTTATCTTATATTACTCCCAGAAATGGAGAATTGTAATAAACAATATCTTGAATATAATTGCACTCTGTAGTAAATCCTTACAAACCATTAAAAAAATTGAAGTGACAATCTTTTCAGTTGGTGTACTAGAAGTACGCGAACAGTAAGTTAATCAAATTGCCACTTCTAGGTGATATATACTATATAGAGTGCAATATACAATAAAATGCAGCATAAAATAGACTCTACCAATAAAGGTGTTAAACCTGGTTATTGGTGAACCAGTAAGATCATTCAAACAAGATGGGGTTGTTGGTGAGCCAATTACAGTTTGTGTGGATTAAAGTGTAAGATATTTTATTTGTTCTCACACAAATAAATGCTTGTGTATTTATTATTTTACTAGTGGGGAACTTGTAGCCCATGCTGATGTGATTACCAGAGAAATCTTTCTGGTTGACTCCAAACATGCAATCCATTGTCTAGGAATAGATGGATACTATCTATTCACATAATTTATGGAATATTAAACACCACTTTCTACCATACATCCTATTGATTATGGAGCTCGCTGTTGTTTTACAGTAGAGTCGCAATATGTCCTTTCTGAAAACACATCTAAAATCTCATTTGGTTTGCACTTTGATGAGAGCCCTGCAAGTCCTAAAGGACAACAGTGGAATTATACACATTGGAAAAATTTCCATAGTGTATTCTTTGATTAACTTTAATATTTACAATAACATAACACTATAGGAAATCCACCACCCCTTTCTACTGGAAACATAGAAGATGTTGATTCATAGGAAGTTGATTTGTATGCAAATTTCCATTCTCAACCACTGAACTTAGTCACAACTATAGTTGACTAGGTAGGAAAATCATTGTTCATTGAGAAGGTCAATCCCAAGAAGTGTTGCATTGATCCTAATAAATATGACCATGCAACTTTAGAGTATAACTCTCCACCACCAAGAATGTGTTCTATTTCTGATGGTGAGGGAATTTGTAGCAATTCTTAAAGATTGGGGTGCAATGAAAACAACCCTTTTGAAAATTTGAAATGTCAAGGGTGGCCAAGGACGCGTCAAGAAACCATTTTCACTATCACTAAAACAAGATGTTTATGAATAAGGCTTCAAGTGATGAATATTTTAGTCCTAATGAGGACCTATTCAGCATGCACTTTGGCAAGTTATCAACTATTGTAAATCTTAATATAGGCACAACATCAACAAGAAGGAACTTTTCCACTCATTTTTTTGCATGCAATAAATGTTTACTATCACAAAAGTTGTTATATCTCAAAATGACACATCTCTTCCTGTGACCACTTTCCTATGTTTTCGTCGTATGTCGACACTTCCATGATGACACTTCATGAAAAGTCACTGAAAAAACACCTAACTTGGAGGAGCCATATCTTGAGTTTTGTAACTCTGTTTGACCTCATATTTACGCCATTGGAAAGATATTTTAGTTAGCTAAAACTTTCCAGAAAACATCAAAGTCTGAAAAGTCCTAGAAATACCCTAAAAATGAATTTTTTGATGTGTACATGAGTTTCCTTAAGGAAAACCCGCATACGTATGCAAGTTGCTATATATAATAGTCACATACGCCTTATATACACGACTTTCTAAATTGCAACCTGGATATACCTCCTCGTGTACGCGACTATTGTTTCTGCAACCCACGTATGCCTCCTGAAAATGTCAAAAAAATACGTATCTTGAAATTTGGGTAGTTTGGGTAGTTATGCAACTGACGCCTTCAATTGTAACTACTTTGTCTTCAACCCTAACTCTTCATTAACCATATAAATAGAGGTAGGGAGGTCCATGAGAGGAGACTTGAATCTTTGCATTGTTATGCTAGAGGATTTGGAGCTCTCTTTGCCCATACATTTTCCCTAGAAGCATTCTCCTTGTGTTGCAGAGCTTGGAGGCTGAGTTCCTTGGAGAAGAGAAGCAACAGAAGCAGATCAAGGTTTCATGAGGTGCCGAACTTGAAGAGAAGGTATACTTGTACTTGTTTTCAAGATTAATAGAGATGTGATGTCCTTCTTCTTCCCAAATCATTATTCAATGTGTGATTGAATCTCTGTTTATGATCATATTATGATGTTAATCAGATTATTATTTCAGGTTTATTTGATTATCATTGCTTTATATGTGGTCATATTGGTTTGAGGAAGGTATAACTTGTTTTGCAGGTCTCTTGGAGCAAGAGGAGCAAGAAGAGGATTGAAGGGCTGCTTGGATCAACCTTCGTTTGGCTAAGGTATGAACCATTCTAATCTCTAAAACTTGCTTGTATTTACTTGCAGAACCATTTGCATCCATCTCTATATTAATGCACCATCTCTACTAGCTATAGAAAGAGAGAGTTTAAATATCTTGAGCAGAGGAACTATTCAACATGCACTTTGGAAATTTATCAACTATTGTAAATCTTGAGATAGGCACAACATCAACAAGAAGGAACTTTTCCACTCATTTTTTTGCATGCAATCAATGTTTACTATCACAGAAGTCACTATTTCAGATCTCACCCAGATAAATTATTGGACTAATAAAAAAATATCTGAAACAATAGTTGATCAGCATCTCTGCATTAACTCACCATCTCTACTAGCTATAGAAAGAGAGAGTTTAAATAGCTTGAGAAGAAGGGTAAAGTTGTTCATGAGGTGTAGAGTGTTTGTGATAGTTTTGATCCCCTTATACCATCGACTGAAGATGCAACAAATGTGGTAAGGAATGTTGATTCAAATATCGAGGAACTTCATACTCAAATTGTTGATTCTAATATTTGTGAGTCCATTAACCCCAGCAAACAACAAGGTTACTATTTACATAATAGTATTCCAAGTACCTCACATCCCTCTACATATGTATGATGTAGTAATTCCTATTTATGTAAATTTAATTTTGAGCCATAGTTGGTGAATTTTTTAAATCCTTTTTTCTTTCTTTAAGGTGTTCAACGTCAACTGAGATTAACTAAATTATTATTTACCAAAAATATAATCTCATTCATAAAATGAAATATGCAAGTTTACTAGATCTTGCTAGGGATTTCTAGTTTCCCAAACATATTTAAAACAATAAAATACTAGAGTAAGGAGATAATATTCAGGAAGCCCGAATGGGTGTGGCTCATTGGCGTGGATTGATATGAAGTCACTTGTTGGAAAGGAGGTCACGACATCAAATCCCATCGAGGATTACATGTGTTCAATGTCTTGCAGGTGGGTGTGGTGCACCTAGGGGTATACTAGTAGCAGGAATGGATCCTTGGACCCCATGTTATGCAAGCACTAGGCCAACCTTCGTTTTTGATTCCCCTAGTAAAAAAAAGGAGGTAAGCTTCAGGTAGAATAAGTTTTCCCTATGGTGTTATATACATTTATTTAGCAAAAACAACATCATTGTATGTGCTTATAGCCATAATTACCAGTATTTTGAATATAAATTACACCAGAAAAATAGATTATTAAAAAGAAGCTTCCATATTGTCATTGTTAATGGGGTCACAGTTTATTGGTGAATATGGTGGCATGTTAGGACACCCGCAAAGTGTTATATTTTTATCATTTAAGCAATATGATCTTAGGATCTTATCTGAGAGAATAACATGCACATCAATACACACAAAACACAAGAGACACAAAGAATTTTCCTTGAGGAAACCATAAAAGAGAAAACCCTGCAACTTCCTCAGAGATAGAATGAGCACCAATGGCAGCAGTAAAACCCGAAAACATAAAGATGATCTTCAATAGCTTGCTCTCTCTGTCTCACTTGAGAGAGCTTCTCCTCTCGCACGCATGCGCCCCAGTGAGTGAGTGAGTGTGTTATATATAGAGAGGATCACTCTCTATTTATATTCTTTCATTCACTTAAAGTCCACTCCAACAAGTCTACCCCACTTAACAATTACTTACCAGGGCCGAAATCTCTATGAGAGTCTAATAACCCTAGTCCCCCACAACTATGGGGACTTTGCCCTCCGATCAACAAGGAGGCTTAACCTTAACTCAATTGTCGGGACTATTTCCCTGACTTACAATGGAGTGTTAACCTCAATGACTTTACATGACTTGTTTACATTATTGAATCTCCTGATCGGAACATCGGGGCATGACATGACTCAATTACATTATAGCTACTTACCGTAATAGACATCGGGGTACAATACATAAGATATACAAATAATACATTCCGAAGTTACAAATACATCAAGACAAAGTCTCAATTCCCTCGGATACACAAATAAGCAGTTGGGCCTCGGTGTAGATTTTAGGTGGTTTTTCTGGAAGAGTATCCCCACTATCGCAACAACTTAGTTGAATAGAAGAGCTTAGGTTCAATAGTTTTTAGCTCATGAAGCATTTGCCAATGCAAGCAAGCCATTTGTGGTTCATGACCTCTTCATTCGAGTTGTAATGCTTCTTAGCTTAAAGGCAGCACTTTTCACAAAACAAAGTAAAAACATTGAAAACTAATAAAAACCTATGCAATAAAATGTAGCTTTGGTTAGCTTCAAGGGAGATCATGACAAAACCAGTCAGTTGGACAAATTTTTGTTGAATTGTATCTTAACCTATAGATTGAATCTAGGACAACTTGTTATAAAAGTTGTAGGCTAAGTTGTGACTTCATACCAAGTTGTGAGCCAACCTATAGGATAAATTCAGGGTAACTTATTAGCCAGCTTGTATGAAAAATTCCAGCAAGCCTGTCAGTTGACTTGTAAGATGAATCATAGCAAAATTTGATACAACCTTCTTAGGATGTTAGGCTTGGCCTTTGAGACATAGGAAAATATTTGTGCTAAATTCTAGAGGAATAGACTACCTTTGAGTAGGACAATCTTTTTTTCATCCCTCTTCATTGGAAAAAATTATTACGGGATACAAGTGGATGACCAGATAGAGGAATATGAAACATCATAAGGATGGTATTTATCTAATATTTATGGAAAAATAGATGTTGAGCTACTATCCATGGGGTGATTCCCCTTTTCATATGTGATAGACTATATCATTTAGATAATGAGTGGCAGTTTAGGTATCACCCAAAATTGGGATTTTCCATAAGCATATATATTCTTTTGAAATCGTGGCTAAGTGATATGTTAGCACCATCCTAAGTCCTTTCCTATTAAGAAATGGATAGCCTCACTAATTGTATCATAGACCATTGATTGGTCTAGCTTGAAGTGGTATTTTTTTGACACTAATATTATACAAGATGCTTTTTTAAAATAAAATAAAGAAAGAAAAATAGCAAATCAAAGAACACGATTTCTTAACCTCCACTTATAAATTCAAGCCTACAAGGTGGAGATGGAAATGAGCCATATGATGTAACTTATACACTATTGAGTTCATGCACTATGCACTCTGTGCAAGAATACCCCTGCATATAACAAGGTGGAGATGGAAATGAGCCATATGATGTAACTTATACACTATTGAGTTCATGCACTATGCACTCTGTGCAAGAATCCCCCTGCATATAACTCCCCCGCCTGCTCGGCTTAGTCTTGACCAAATAGAGACATTCTCATTGTTGATCTCATCAAGAAGTGCATGCGAATCAAGAATAGAATCACAAATGCTCCCTTTCCTGGTGTCAAACTATTACCAACTTCTAGCAGATGTGATATTTTTTGTTGGTCAAATACCCATTTTTGTGTTTCTTTTCTTATGTCACTATAAGGTCAAACATTACTAATATTTTATCCTATATGGAAAAGTTTTGTACCTTGGACGGTTAGTTGCTAGGATTATCAGCAATCCTTGCTTATGCATAAAATTCTGTGTAAATATGTTTTTTATAAATAGATATATGGAATCATTTTATTTGGAAAAAGAAAAGTGACTTCTTTGTGCTTCAAAGATTATTTTGTAATTGTGCAAGATCCATCTCCTACAATAGTATATGAGTAGAAACACTCACGTGATGCTCTCATATTAACATGTATCATATATATTGAAATCTCAACTGGAGTCCCTTTTATGATTGGTAAAAAGTATTATATTAACAAAAGTAATAGTACAAAATAGGAACTGCTTGTCCCCATCTTAATGGAAAAATAGGAAACGTGACTGTAAGAAATATGACATAATTTATCGTTGTTCAGAACATGTATTAAATAAAGTGCAGAAACAATAACAGAAAAAGAAACCAACAGACAGAACAGGGCCTTATCGCCCTTTTTACAAATTTCCTTGGTCTTTATTTCCCGGGTTCTGATCGTTCTCTGAACCTATGAATGGTGGAATGCCCAGATGTTGTAGCTACTCAAATAACTACTGCAATTTCTTCAGCCGCACCTTCTATGAGGCTCATCAATTATTTTTCCCATACCGGTATTGTCCATTTGTTTCTCTTTGACATCCAACTTAGTCTTAGCTTGAGCTTGGGTTGCCCACAGAATATGCCGAAGCTTGCAGTGGTGTTATTTTCTTCATTTAATATCCGCAGATTTCCTAGCTTCCTCAGTCTTGTGACTGTCAGACAAAAATTTTCCATAGCTCCTCCATTATATTCCTAATCAGTTACCCCAACTTCAACATAAAGGCCATTCTGACTTCAATATCAGAAATATCTTCTCCAAATCGGTCTCTGACTCATGAATTTCTTGCATGTAGAGAGTAGTTGTAAATTAAATGTTGTTTCTCCCTGGGGAACGCTTAGGATAATTCCATTTGGATGACTTTCCCTACTCTTGTACAACCGACTTGTCAATCCTGACCATCTCCTTAAACCATGGAGTCCCTTCCAACCCCATCTCCTTTAGCTCTGCTATAGTAAGAAAAGAACCTCTTTCCTTAGAAAAATCCACAGGATAACATCTCTATAATTTTCCCTTTCTCTTCCTATCCTCCCGATTTCCCATGACTTCGCAAATTTGAATAAACATTGTAAGAAATGATATTGACAGGCACTAACAATTTAAAGAATATGGATAGACTTCTCCCATGTGTCGAGATCAATACCAGGTTGGTTGGATTAATTCAATTGGGTGGCATGCAATTTTGCAAATATTACCATTAATGGATGTCACCAGCTTCCTGAATTACAAAGATTCGCAAATATTTCCCTGAACTTTTAAATCCAATTTCTCTAGGTATTGCAAGCCTAATATTTCCACCTTAATATTCCTAATCAAGAATATAAGATTCCTAGGAGTTTTGTCTCCCAAGTCCAAATTTATCTTGAAGCTCTAAACATTCTCATTCTCTACTAATTTCATTAATTTTTTTTCCCAATCCCTAGATTCTTTTACCTTTGATTTTGAAAGTACTAGGTCATCACGTTAGAAAGTCGTACACTTAATTTGTTGGTCTCCCTCTTGACATGACATAACTCAATCTTTATCCATTTTCCAAGACCTCCTTAATCCATCTGCAGTTGGATCAAATATTCCTACATGGTGAAGTAAGGCCTTTCATGAGATTGATTACAATACAATAATCAACCACAATCAACACTTTTTCAGAAATCGAAGCCTAGTCCAAGACATATTGTCAAATTAAGCATCATGCATTATCCAGATCAACCTTCTATTTAGATCTTTTCACTCCACTTAGGGGTATCATTCTTTTGATGAGAATTTCCTTGTATGTTGAAGAAGAAAAGTGTTAGGAACAACCCCCTTATGGTTTGATTACTTGTGTTATGCATCATTATAATTATAGGAACTTCATTTATGGCTAGTTCTCTTGTTTTATGCATTTGTTACAATGTTGCTTTCAGTTATCCCATTTTGTTGTAAATCAAGCAAGAGATACACTTTCCATGTTAAATAATGTATCATATCTCATATAGATTATAGATCTCAATCTAGTACCTTAAATAAATTACAAACTTGCTATCAAACAACAACAACAACAACATAGTGAGTATGGGATTATATTTTGTGACATTGATTGTTGAAACTTGAAATGATGGCCTGCATTGAATTTTCAATATTAAGATGAATTCTTCTCTCGGTTGATGTTTATTCTATGTGGGAGAAACTTTCACTACATATAATATTAGAACCAACATTAAGCCTATTGTAAATCCAACCGTGCATCTTTGAAATACATTGAATATAAAACCCTTTGAGGTTAGTTTTCTATTTCTCTTACTTATATCTAGTTTAAATTAAACACATTTTCCCGAAAGTCCCCTTTTCTTTCAAGGCCTTGGATTCTGAAGTTTCTTCTGCATTTCTAGATCCAAAAAGTCAGCATACCCAGGAAAATATCTCTAAATTAATGATTCATGATTATCAATACATTTGGGACATTAGGCACATAATTCCATCTTTGATATCATAAATTTGTTTATGTCTTAGTGATTGAAATGCAATTAAGTGACGAGAAATATCCAAATAAACTTGAATACATATTTCTTCCAATCACTTTACAGAAACTTTAGTCTTTGTACTCTCGAAATTCCAAGAAATATGGAGCAAATACAAAGCATCATTTTCTCAATAGGTGTGAGAAGAATTCATGTGCTTTCATCCAAATCAGACAAATTCCAACAATTCGATATCTCACATGGATCATAATGGAGTCTCAATCTCTAAAAAATGATATCCAAGGTATTGTTATTTTGTGACACAATGGCCAAATTCTGAATTAGCCATCCATGTTTGAGTTCTAGCACAAACTACCAAATGTCTGAACTTTTCACTAGAACATATTTTCCATATAAGTTTTGCCAACAAAATGAGATTGTTACATGCCAAACACAAAAAAAAACTGCAAAAAGTAATCAGAAAAAGGGACCAAATGCCACTTCAAACTTGAAAAACATAGAATTGACTGTAATAACATTTTGGATGTGGCAACACAACCCTACTAAAGATCGAGTCTAACCCTCAAACCATAATTATCATGAGCCATCAAGTTTTGCATGCCATGGTGGCATCAGGCACATAAGTTGGGAAGACATTTGCAAGTATCTCCTTGGTTACAATTTCTTAACTATGTGCATTACTGATCTAGCTCTCCCTTCATAACCTTAAATTTTGGACATCGTGGTATTAATTGTCTTATGCCCGTATGCCAATTTTGCATGCCGTAGACCATAGATTTGAAGGTCTGGTTTAGAGGGCTTGTTAATGCACCCCTGAGTTTTCCTAGTGGTAATGGACTACTCGTTGCATGTTTTTCTCCTAATATGTTTTGTACATTATTTCCTCGTCAATAGGAATTTATAAGCTTATTTCAATACATATTCGGCATTTTCCACAATGCTACTGCAGTTATTCCTGGTATATATGTTTTTCGGCATTTTCTATTGATCATGTGTACTTTGAAAATTTATGGTGGAACCAAAAAACTTACTAAAAGTGACACATACAACTCAAAAGTAACATGTGATGACATTATGCATCTAAAGTACATCAAGTGATTAACTTAGGAAACAAAGAAAAGGTGGAACCTAAAATCTTTTCCATAGGTTAGTGTTAGGCCACATGTAATGCAACATATCAAAATTTTCAAGGTTAACATGTTGTATCAATAATGTAATTGAAATTGTGACATTTTATTCCAAAGGACTTGAGTTAAAAGGGTAGATAAATATAATATGCACTTTGTAGAGGTGATTCATTAAAAACACATCAAGTAGTTGATATTTTCTATGATGTTGTCTCCTTACTTTTCAAAAGAATTTTAATAAGGTTGTTTTTCCAAGGTATGGACTCTTTTAGATTTCTCAACTATTATTGCAAGTAAACTTGCACATACCAAACCACAACAAATATTTCATGAAAGTGGAGTTGTCTATGTATGATCCATGATACACTTTGATGAGAATTATTTAAAATAAATTTTCTTTGCTTTGATTATTCATAACTGAAAACATTTAGTTTTATAATATAAGTAATTCATTTTACTTTAATTTTATAAAAATTGAATAATATAAACTTATATAATTTAACATATTAATTTGAATTTATAAAAATTCTTCTTGCAAAAACTATTTTTTGGGAACAACTTTTACTAATATAGAGTCAGTGATGTGATACATTTTTCCTTTCAAATTGATAACCATGGGGTTCAATTTAATTCTCAATGTGTTTTTGTGGGGGAGAGTCAAAATTTGTATCAACCAATTCATGGTCCATGCTTTCTTTTTTGGGTCATTCACTTTCCCTTGGCTATAAATGGATAAGAAGAAGCCACTTTCAACTTTAGACTTGTTTAGAATTTTTTTCCCATGAGTAATAGTAAACGTTTCATCCAATTACTATGACTAAAAGAATAATAAAAATTTACTAAGTTTTGGCACATATCAAATAAATCATTTTTAAATAATGTGAATAGATAGAGGAAAATATTTTAGAAACAAGACCTATATTAAATTGTAACCTTGAAGTATTGTAAGTGTACAAAGTGGTATTGGGAGCCCTTGCAAAACAAAATCTTGTTTCCATTTCTTTGTCCAGTCATTTATATGTTTTTACAGTCATTTCAATGATAATAGGGTCATTTAGATGTCGTTACATGCATTTAGATGACATCATAATAAATTAGGATTTAGAAGTGCTACCACATGCATATCATTGACATTTACATCGTCATAATCATCATACAATAAATCAACATCATTGTCGTCATCGTGGTCATCATCAATGTCATCAAGTATATCATCATCATCATCAATATAATTGCGATAATTATGAGAAAGGAACCCTACTACCTCACAAGAATGAATGATATAGTATTATACTTATCAAACAATATCCATACACTCCATCGTAATTATCATAATGCATTATCGTCATGTTATTAGGGCCAATCAGATGCCATAAGGGCCTATCAAATGTTGTTGGGGACACTCAAATTCCATTAGATAAATTTAGGTGAGATTAAGGTAATTCACTGATCATTAGAATTAATAAAGATCCAAAAGTACTATCACATGAATCATGATCATTAGCAACATGCATGAATACATCAACATCAACATCATTGGCATTGTCATATATCATTATAATCATAGTCATTCATATCAACCTCATTTTTATCATCATCATTAATATCCTTGCCATCATCAACATGATCATCCTCATGCTTTTAGGGTGAGTCTAGTTGCATTAGGTTCACTCAAATGTTATTAGGGACAATTAGATCCCATTAGGTTCATATAGGGCCTATTATGGTCAATTCAATGAATTAGGGTGAATTATGTTTCCATTAGGACCAATCCATATCAAATAGTGTTATAAGCATTTGCATCATCATTATTGACATTGATATCATTGTTGTCATCAACATCCTAATAAATATTGTAGAAATCATCATTTCCATACTTATCATTGTCAATATGTATCATCATCAACAACAACATGTTCTTAAGCACACTCTAATGCCATTAGGGACCGTAGGTTTCCATTAGGTTTATTTATGACTAATTAGGGTCTCATAGTTGAAAAAATTGTAAATTAGGTGCTACTTATGTCAAAATTCACGGCACTATCTCTGACCCAACATTGGGGTTTCCCTAACACTTTTTCTAGAACAATTCCTTTCGAACTTGCTATTGCAATTCTTGGTTCTATATCTAGTTCTATACCTTGTGTTACACTTGGCCCTTTTCCTAGGGAAATTCTTGGTCTTATACCTTTAGAAATTCCTGTCCCAGTTCCTAGCATTATGTATAGATATATACCTAGCACTATGCTTGGTGCACTTCCTAACACAATTACTTCTGTAATTCTTGGCTATTTTCGTATTACAAACTTTGTTGTTAATCCCAGTGCTATATCTAAGTCTATGTTAGACATTTTTTCGATTGCAATTCTTGGCTCTAAACCTATCACAATTCCTTTCAAAATTTCTTACGCTATTCCAAGCACTATACCAGGTTCTATATTGGCACTATGTTGGATGTTTTCTAGGAACAATTCTTGACTCTACTCCTAGCTCTATACCTAGTGATATGTTTGGCCCTTTTCCTCAGTAAATTCCTGGCCCACTACCTCTCGAAATTCCTATTGCAATTCCTCCTGCTATGTCCATTTTCTAGGTCTATACCTAGCACTATGCCTAGTGCAATTCCTAGCACAAATTTTGGTGCTAATGTTGGCACTATATTTGATGTTATATCATATGTTTTCCAAACACAATTCCTAGCTGCCCCAAAAAGATGAAAGGTAAAACCAAAATACTGATCCTCCTCCTTCTCTGGCTACTTCTCTCTCTCTCTCTCACTAATGCGTTACACAAGTGAGTGAGTGTGTTCCAAATGAGGAGTGCCACACCTCTATTTATATTCTTTCATTCACTTAATAATTAACTCAATTATGTAGGCTTGAGTAATCCTAATTTAATCTTGTAGGCTTGAGTAACCACAACTGGGGTATTAATGACCTGACTTACAATTTGAGGGGACTTCCTCATGACTCTTATTAGTTCTCTTGATTAGAAACATCGAGGTATAAATAAATACAAGTGATACTCCTAGTAGGACCATCAAGGACCACAAAATATATATATAGAATATTCTTATAAGTTACAATATCTCAACACTCCCCCTTAATGAGAAGGGTATTCTACAACAACATCAACAACAACAACAATAGGAGAGAGAGGACATCATCAACATCATCAGGGTGACACATCTATAAATAATTGGAATCTTTTCAACATCATATAATCTTCATCTTTAATTTTTAGCAGCAACAACACTTTTGACTGACAGCATCATCATCAGTAATTTAGTCTTCATCTTCAATCTTCAGCCTTCAGCAACAACAACATTTTGACTAACAAAATCATCATCAGTACTTTGACCTTTCAATCAGCAACATCAGCATCAGCAGCACTTTGACCTTTCGATCAACAACATCATCATCAACAGCACTTTGATCTTTCAATCAGCAACATCATCAACACTTTGATCTTTCGATCAACATCATCATCATCATAGTGCGTCATCATCATAGTAACATTGTCATCGTCATATTCTGAACTTTCAATCAGCATCATCATCATCATCATACTCTGATCTTGCGATCAGTACATCATCGTCATCACGCTCTAATATTTCGATCAATAACATCATTAGCATCACACTCTGATCTTTCGATCAGTATCATCATCATTATCACACTCTGATCTTTCGATTAGTAACAACATCATCATCAGCAACAACCTACAATCCACAGCTCAAAGACAAAAAAGGCTTTGGATCACTTTTGGACTTAAAGTTTGCGGATTATGCAATCCCACCACAATCTTGACAATCGAAGTCATCGGATTGATTATGGGATAATCAATCCCTATTATTTTAGGACTAAGTCCAAGGATTATGCAATCCTACCACATTCATGAGGACCAAAATCTCCAGATACATTCTGAACAAAAGTTTAGGGATGATGCAATCCCACCACATTCACAAGGACCAAAGCCTCCAAATACATTTTCAACAGATGTTCACGGATGATGCAGTCCCACCACATTCACAGGGACCAAAACCTCCAAATACATTTTGAACATATGTTTAGGGATGATGCAATCCCACCACACTCACGTGGACCGAAGCCTCTAGATACATTTTGAATAGAAGTTTAGGGATGATGCAATCCCACCACTTTCATGGGGACTGAAGCCTCCGAATACATTTTGAATAGACGTTCAGGGATGAGGCAATCCCACCACACTCATGGGGACTGAATCCTCTGGATACATTTTGAACAGAAGTTCAGGGATGATGCAATCCCACCACATTCTCAAGGACCGAAGTCACCGAATCCATTATGGACAGATGTCCCAGGATGATACAATCCCTCTTCATTCTCAAGGACCGAGGTCACCGGATCCATTATGGACAAAGGTCCCAGGATGATACAATACCTCTTCATTCTCAAGGATTGAGGTCACTAGATCACTTTAGGGAAAGTGCCCAGGGATGATACAATCCCACTGCTACATCACTGCTCCCCCTTTCGAGGAAGGTCTTTCTGAACAACACCAAGATTGTCACAAAAGTATTCGAACTTTACCTGGGACAGAGGCTTCGTCAACACATCAGAAACTTGTTCATTAGTACTCACATACTGGAGCTTTATGGATCCCTTCTGCATCATATCTTGAATGTAGAAGTACCATATTTCTATGTGCTTTGATCTGCCCTAAAACACTGGGTTCTCTGTCATCTTTATACAGCTTTGGTTATCACATAGAATCATGGTAGTATCAGGTTGAATAACCCTGACATCATCTTTTGAATCCATATGGCTTCACAACTAGCAGATCAAGCTGCTATATATTCTACTTCGGCTGTGCCAAGAGAAACATTGCACTGTTTCCTGCTAAACCATGAAATCATAGCAGATCCCAGACTATAACATCCACCTGATGTGCTTTTCCTGTTCGAGACACTTCCAGCCCAATCTGCATCTGTGTAGCCATACAATTTGTACTCATGGATTCCATCATAGTATAGACCAAAGTCTATAGTCCCTTTCAGATATCTCATCACATGCTTTGCAGCTATCAGGTGAACCCATCTACGTTGAACTAGATATTGACTCAAGGTGTTCACAGCAAAACAAATGGCTGGTCCAGTATTTGTTAAATACATCAACAACCCAATAATCTGTCTATATTGAGTCACATTCACTAACTCTGATGAGTCATCAATTAATAACTTCAAGTTGGAATCCATGGGTGTGGCCATGGCTTTGCATTCCAACATATTGAATCTTTTCAATATCTCTATAGCATACTTTCCCTGGTTGAGAAATATTCCTTCTGAACTTTTCCATACTTTCATACCTAGGAAGTAATGCACTAACCCAAGGTCTTTCATTTCAAATTCTTCGGTGAGTTTCTTCTTGCTTTCCATAATCTTTTTCTCATTCCCTGTCAGAAATAAATCATCCACATATAGTAATAATATGATAGGTTCATCTTCTATAACCTCGAGGTAAAGGTTAGGATTTGCTTTACTCTTGGAAAATACCATTCTCATCAAGAAACTATCTATCCTTCCATACCAAGCTCGAGGATCTTGCTTCAGGCCATACAGGGCCTTCTTCAACATGCATAAATGATTTTGTCTGTCTTTAATTTCAAATCCTTGTGGCTGCTCTATGTATACTTCTTCTTCAATCACACCATTCAGGAAGGCTGTCTTCACATCCATCTGGTGTAAGTCCCACTTCATAATGGATGTGAGTACCATGATAGATATAATTGAATTATACCGTGCTACAGGTGCAAAGTCTCTTCATAATCAATTTCTTCTTTATGAGAGAAACCTCTGGCCACAAATGTTTCTTTATACTTCTCGATACTTCCGTGAGCTGCATGTTTTATCTTGTAGATCAATTTGGAAGATACTACACTCTTTCCTTCTAGTTTGGGAACTATATCCCATACATAATTCTTCATTATTGATTGGTATTCTTCAGTCATTTCTTCTACCCATTCTTTCTTCTGTACTGCTTCTTCATAGTTTGTAGGTTCTTGATCTACAAGATCACACATCAAAGCTACATAGTTGGAAAATTCTTAGGCTTCTTACTTACCCATGTGGAGCCTTCAGGAGCCCCATATCTTTCTACTTCTTGTATAATCTCTCTTGCTCTAGTACACTTTCTCTTTCTTGATATCTCCATCACAGGAGGTTCTTGTGGTTCTTCCATGTCATGTTCTTCAGGAGCTTCATCTTCAGGGAGACATGTAGTTTCTTCATTTCTGGGAGGTGCCTCTTCCTCATACACTTCTTCATGTTCGCACTTCCTGGATCTCTTGAGGGCTGCCTCTTCATCGAATGGCACATCTCGATTGATTTCCATGTGATGGAATCCAGGAATGTAAATTCTAAATGCTTTGGATACTTTACAATATCCAACAAATATCCCCTTCTTTCCGGAAGGGTCTAACTTGGTTCTTTTCTCTTTTGGTATATGAATATATACTAGAAAACCAAAAAAATTGAGGTGACTTACCTCAAGCTTCTTTCCCGTGAACATCTCTTCTAGAGTCTTGAATCCAATAGCACTGTGAGATGTTCTATTCTGTACATACACAACAGTTCTTGTTGCTTCTACCCATAGATGCATTGGAAGATCTTGATCATATATCATTGTCTTCACTACCTCCATGATGGTTTTGTTCTTTCTTTCCGCAACCCCATTCTGTTGAGGATTGTAGGGAGTAGTTAGTTCCCTCTTGATTTCAACATCTTTGCAAAAGGATTCAAATTATTGTGAGGTATACTCTCTGCCATTTTCTGATCGGAGTGTCTTTATTTTCCTATATGAAAGATTCTCTATCAAGGATTTGAATTCTATGAATTTCTCAAACACTTTACTTTTTGCTTTCAAGAAGTATATCCAAGTCTTTCTTGAATAGTCATCAATAAATGTAATATAATATTCAAATCCACTCAAGAATGTGGAAGACATTGGATCACACACATCTGAATGAATCAATTCCAACATACCTTTTGTTTTTGTTTCGTTCTTTGGAAATGGATTCTTGATATTATTTCCTTTCGCACATCCTTTGCAAATTCCTTCATGTATGGTAATCCCGTCACTACTTTGTTCACATGAGGTAGAGACTTGTAATTAATGTGGGAAAGCATTCTATGCCATAGTTCACTAGGGTCAGTGGACTCATGAACAAAGGTTGTTTCTGAGTTCCCCTTGAGTTTATACAAGCCTCCTTCTTCTTCACCAATGATGACTGCATCTTCAATATTCTTTCCTTTGGGCCACATGAGTTCTTGACCATCTATGAAAGCAACTCTGAATCCTTTCTTATCTAAAGATGAGATAGAAAGTCAATTCTTCTTTAGGCCAGGTACATATAATACATCTTTCATCTTTAGGGGATTACCTGAATCAAGTTTGTAGCTTGCTTCACCAACTCCTTTGATCGGATATTGATAGTCATCTCCTAGGGATACTTTCTGAGGAGATATCTTTTCTTCAATTTTGGACAGAGTTTTCGTTTGTCCCATCATGTGCTTTGAAGCACCACTATCAATAAGCCAAGTGTCTTCTCTAGGTGTTACAAACCCAGAGAGAGAAGAGAATAGTACATACTCTTAAGCATATTCTTCTCTTGCTTGCTTTCTTGGAGGTCCTTCATATTCTTCTTCTCCATCCTCATCTTCAGCTAGATTAGCATGGTGTCTTTTTTTGTTGTTGACCCTCTTCTTATATTCTTGCTTCTTCATAGGACAAATTATGGCATTGTGTCCTATCTTGTCACAATGGAAACATTGAAAACCAGAGTAGTCTTTATTTGATAGACTTTCTATTGATATTTGGAATCTTCTGGGCGATTGATGCTCCTTGTGGTTTCCCTTCTTGAATATGGGTTGATTTCTTCTTCTGTTGATATGAGTGTCTAGGTCTTGATCATCCTCTTTTAGTAAGGCTTCCCTACTTGCCACTATAGTCTCCTCTTGAATGCAATCTTCCAATACCACATCAAACTTCATGCTTTCCTTCCTAGCACACATCATTTGAATGAATGATTCCCAGGGTCTAGTGAGACCATTGAGAGAATTCATAACCATCTCATATTCATCAATTTTGTCTCCAATAGATTCTATTTTTTTCTTTGATCTGAGAAACCCTTGTGAAGTAGTCTTGGATGGATTCTCCATGACTCATCTTGGTGCTCTTCAGTTGAGCTCTTAGATTCATCTTTCTATTGATGTTTCTTCCCTCATACATTCTAGATAGGGCATCATACATTTATTTTGGAGTATTCTTGGATGACATTTGAGGGATCATGTGATCCTTGATAGAGTCAGAAATAATCCTTTGTGCCCTAATCATATTCTTCTTGTGCTTCTATTTGGCTTCAGCTTCTTTAGGTTCTACAACTTCCTCTTTGATATACTTATCAAGATCATTTTCTTGAAGAATGAGACCAATCCTATATTTCCATGCTCGAAAATTTTCTATGCCTTCTAGCTTGTCCTCAAGCTTAGTGCTTGGGGCCATCTTGTCAAAAAATCACAAAAAATTGAAATTCTGCGGAATGAGAAACTGAAATTACCAGGAGATGCACTTGATTGAGGTGAGTTGACTAGTGTGCTTGGTTTCTGGAGATCTCAAGTCTTCACCTTCCAAATCATACTTGCAAGATTCAACTTCTGTAGCTTCCAGCTATTTTCTGGTTCAACAATTTTCTGGTGCAGCCGTCAAACGACGGTTTGACTTTCCCGGAGACTCACTCACCCAAAAACCTCGATTCTAGGGTCAATAGATGCACTCTGGGAGGGCACAAATTTCTATGCAAGCAGTTTTCCAAAAATAAATTTTTTTCCTGAAACCCTAATTTCTTCCAGAGAGAGAGAGAGAGGGCTATTTCACCTTGTGAAAGTTGTCTTATTCATGCTAGCTCTGATACCATATTAAAATTCCATATGCTAAGCTATATCATCAGCATTTAATTTCAATTTCATAAAAAAAGCATATAAACAGGATCACTGAAAGAAACATTATCACAAGAACAACATAGATTTATCTTGGGAAAACCCTAAAGGGAAAAAACCAGCAAAAACTTCCTCAATATAGATGCCCCAAAAAGATGAAAGGTAAAACCAAAATATTGATCCTCCTCTTTCTCTAGCTACTTGTATCTCTCTCACTAATGCACTACACAAGTGAGTGTGTGTGTTCCAAATGAGGAGTGCCACACCTCTATTTATATTCTTTCATTCACTTAATAATTAACTCAGTTATGTAGGCTCGAGTAATCCTAATTTAATCTTGTAGGCTCGAGTAAGCACAATTGGGGTACTAATGACCCGACTTACAATTTGAGGGGACTTCCTCATGACTCTTATTAGTTCTCTCGATTAGAAACATCAGGGTATAAATAAATACAAGTGATACTCCCAATAGGACCATGGGCGACCACAATATATATATATAGAATATTCTTCGAATTTACAATATTTCAACAATTCTAGGAGTTATACCTAGCGCTATGTTGGATGTTTTCTAGGAAAAATTCTTGGCTCTATATTTGGCGCTATGTCGGATGTTTTTCGAGGTGAAATTCAATGCACGATTCTTGGTGCTAACCTTCGCTCAATATATGGTTATATGCTTGGTTCTATTTTGGATGTTTTTTTAGAGGCTATTCTAGGAATTATATGGGATGCTATTTTGGAGAATAATTGGGATGCTAAATTTTTGTCGTTATTCTCAATGCAATACATGGCTCTATACATGGTCCAATGTTGGATTTTTTCTAGGCACAATTCTTGGCTCTATAATTGACGCTATGTTATATTTTTTTCCTGGAGAAATTCATAGTGCAATTCCTAGCGCTAACCCTGGCTCAATATATCGTGTTATGCTTGGTGCTATTATGGATGTTTTTTTGAGGCTATTCTAGGCATTATATGGGATGTTACTTTGGAAATTAATTGGGATTCTAATAGGGATTACAATTGGGGTGTTATTTATCATCCAAAATAGCGTTGAATTTTAAAAAGGGGCGCTAATAATGCCATTAAAAGTGTCATCCCATGGAAAAGAATGCACTTTGTCAAAAAAAGGAGGAAAAATACACTAAAAGTGATACTGGACACTAAAAATGAAGCTGAAAGAGATGTTAATCATAGGGTTTGGTTGTAGTGGATGTGTAGTCTACATGATGAGGAGAAATATAGAATTGCAAGACACAAAGAAGAAGAACATAGAAAGGAGCATAATATTAACTCTAAGGACTAAGTAGATTTATACAATGTTGTTTAAATATGTTGAATGATCCTCATACTATAGTAAATTGACCAACCGTCTCATGAAGCTCTATTAGCATTAAGATAAATGGGGGATCCCATTTCAGTGCCGCTGGCCCACTACCCAAGAAAAATGTGCGATGGGTGAGTAAGAAAAGGAATGCATGAAAAGAGTTCAAGTTAACAATTGAGTTTGGAGGGTACGAGATGAAGTACATGATGCTCAAATTGGGGTCATACATTAACATTTTTCCCAATAATTCGTGGGATTTTATGGGGAAACTAAATTTGGTGTGATCCCCTCTACAACTCAAGTTGGAAAAAAAATAAAAAATTTATCGCTAAGGTAGGATGGAAAATGTAGAGGTGGATATTGATGGGATAAAGACAATTGAAGTGTTTGAAGTCATAGAAATATGGGAAGACTATGATCCCTACCCAACATTATTAGGGATTAACTAGGAATTTGACAATAACGCATCATGAATCTAAAGTAGTAGTGTATTTCATTTGAGACCAAGGAGCTATGGGTGGTGGCCCCACTTGATGTTATGGAGGGAGACTGCTATACAAATCCTTTGAAGGACAAGACAAGTTGCACTGAGATTGAAAGTATATACAACATGACCTAAAAAAATGACTATGTGAACCCCACTACATATGGAGAAATAAGTTGGTGCAGTGCATGCTCCTTTATAAAGATTTCCAAGACACACTGGATCGATGGAAGAATTGGTGTATGAAGTGTCCTCATGGAGATGTGACTTGGTCATTAAGTTAGTGCACTATATCGAGTTGGAGTTGAACAATCCACCAATGTTCAATGGAATAAATAAGGTGGACATTTTTATAGAACATATTGAAGAATGAGTATTTGAATATTAAAGAGTCAAAGCGATGGACATAGTGGTTAGGGGAACATTTGCATGCTGGTGGATGACAAACAAAGAGGACTTATGAAAATGGGAACAAGTTGAGAAATGCATAAATGTGAGTTTCCATCCTACCATGGCCCTAGATTTCATTAAAAGGTTTAAGCGTACTAAATAACCACAAGAGAAGTTGGTGTACTGTGAAAATAGGTGGATGATGAAAATATTCCTACAATGCCAATGGGTACACATGTTCATGCATATAGTAAATTTCATACCAAAAAGTTGGTATGTGTATCAAGAGCCCATGATATAGACAAGAACTTAAGAAAATGTAAGCAAATAGTTTAATACCATGTTAAAATTCAGCACAGTAGTTCATGACTTATATAGGACTTTCCATTGCATGGAGCATTTCATATTTGGAAAGAAGGAAATGAATCCCATGCAAAATATAGTATGCACATAGCACAATAATTTGGAATAGTTGAAGCAAAGTTTCCACTTCTAGAAGGTTGGAAACACATACATGGACGAGGAGGACAACTGCGCAAATTGCAAAGTACAAAAACAAAGGGACAGATGCACACACGGGGACTTCACTTAGTGAACCTCTTACATAGCACGTGCGATCGTGGGATATTAAAGAATACCCTTAATTTCAAGAGATATTGACCCAAACTCTTTTTGTTGAAACACCCACCCAATACTTAAAACCTCCTCCGCACCCCTTTTTATACCTCAATCCTTATAAACCACCCTTCCCACCCCCACCTTAAACCCCTCATCCCCCCAATACCTGCAATATATTGGTTCGATTTTTTATAATTTTAAAACCCACAATATGAACTAACGTGATAGGATATTGGCCAACAAGTGAAGCCCCTGTGGATGCACAATACAGAACCAACCATCCACTGACACTGCTCTAGATTTCTAGGAGATTATGAATACCAAAAGGTATATCATAGGACTAGAAGATAAATATAAGATGTTGATCATAGGGGAATACTAGGACTAGGATATGATCACACAGGTAGTCCACCTAGTGGAGTATGAGGACCTCAAATAAGGATAGTAGGTTCGCATGCAACCTTTCATAGATGAAAGGGATAGTAGGTTTAGTAGGAGATATTAATATCCATCTCAAATAAGGATCCAATATAGTAAGATAAAGACGATACATGTTAAACCCTATGTAAAATGATATTAATAAGATAGTGAATGCAAGGATCATATTTTTGGTTGAGAAATTAAAGTGGATCAACCCTATGGTGGTGCATTTAATAATACTGGTGAAATTTGGATCTGCATAGATCTAAGGAGCTTGAACAAAGATTTATTGCATTACCCCTTCCCTACCCCATTTACATATTATTTTGTAGATAATTTGGGAGGATTGGAATCCTGTTCGTTCACTAATGGGTCCTGAAGATACCATCAAATCCACAATGTAGAGGAAGTTAGAAAGAAAACCACCTTTGTAACAAAGTAGGGATTCTTTTCCTATAATAACATGTTGTTTGGTTTGAACAATGCCCCAAAAATGTTCTCCAACATAGTGGTTGCAACGTTTAAATAATTTATGCATAATTTTATGTAGGTGTACTTGGATGACTTGACATTGTTTAGTATAATGAGGAACCACTTGTACTTGTTGAGTTTAAGGATGGATAAATGTAGATATATGATGATATCTTTGAACATGAATAAATGTATATTGTATAACCCATTTGGAATCCTTCTAGGGAACTTTCATGTCCCAAATTTTGCATTGGATCACAATGGCCTAATCACATTTTCCATATTCATGAGAGTTTGTCAAATTGATGTTGAGGGTCAAATAATTGCCAAGGAGGAAAACTACTAGTTTCCTAGGTTGGGAGTGGAAGCTTTGTGATTTGGAACAAGGGGAAAAATAAAGGATGTTTGAACGTAAGAATGGCATAAATATTTAATAAAGGATTTAAATAAATAAATAAAAGGTAAAATCAAAGTGGAAGTTGATCATGAAGACATATGGAGGATGTGGGACCCACACAAGCTAGATTTACTATGCCACATAGCATCTTCCTCTTGTCATTTAAAACCCATAAGAAGCCCAAGGGTCTTGGGATGAGTTGAAAGGCCAATATACTTGGAATGAGTCAATTAACGTCGAATTGGAGTGGAAGAGTAACTCCCATGGAATGGGAAGAGACATTTTGGAACTAGTGAGACACTTGGACTAGATTCTCTAGCTCATTAGAGGAAATTTAAACTCAAAATGGGCCTCCTAAGGAAAATAATAAAATAATAGTTAAAATAATAAAATAATATTTACTAATTTTCCAGGAAGAAAAGAAAAAAACTACTCTTTTTGTTCGTATTTTCGACATATCTACCTGTGTTTTTATTCAAATTTTGATTGGGATAGCTCATTGAATGATGAATTAAATTCCATATCCAACGAGTACCCACTCGACATATTTTTTACGGACCCCTCTACCCTAAAAATAAGAAATACTTGAACAAACATGATGATGACATCATCATCACATTTTTCCAGGTATTTCTTATTTTTGGGGTAGTGGGGTCCTTCAAAATTATGCCAAGTGGGTACTCGTTGGATGCGGAATTTAATTCCACATCCAACAAGCTCTCTTGATAGAAATTTGAGTAAAAACACCAGGAGATATGACAAAAATATGAACAAAAAAGTAGTTTTTTTTATGATACCTATCCCCAAATTTATATTAAAAAATTGTTTAAGACCTATATGGTATTTAAAATTTAAATAAATTTCATTGGATAACACATGATTACATGGAATTTTAATTAGGGTTGAAAGACCCATTTTGAGTTGAAATTTCCTCTAATGCTATGACAACAGTGATGAATATGCTATGACACCTGTGACACAAGATAGATATGAATGATGAAATCTAACATATCTGACATGTCAGGATGAAATATATCATCCAATATGGTTCGCATGTGAGTTGGGGAAGCTCAATTGGATTCTAATCAAATTGGGGGAAGATGAAAGGCTAGGAAAGGGAGGACACATGGAAAATCATGAGCACACAGAGAAATTCAAATTGGCTTGAGTTTGTGGATGGATTGGTAACCTTAGAAGGCTAAGGATGTTTATAAAATATAGGAATCAACCAAGAGAAGGGATTTTGTTCATTTGTGAATTATGAGAGCTAGTGGCTGACTAGTTTTCTTGTCTTAGCCAATTTCGAGGGTGAAAGATTCCCATCCAAGTTGGTGTCTGGAGAGTACACTCAGGTATTTCATCGAGATTTAATGGAGTTTCATTTTCAGTTTTAATCTATAGGAAATCTTGTGGTTCCTTCTATCTCAGTACTTTCTCTCAACCATTTCTAGTTTTTATTGCATATTATTGCTCATGGAGGGATTGCGCTTTGGGTGAGCTATTGATCTCTTTGGGAAATATTATAATGCCCCATTATTTTATGTTATGATGTAAATGATATGTATTTCAATTTTAGAATAATATCAGGTCGAAATACTGAAATATTTCATGTAAAAATGTTAATCAATGAATAAATAGTGTCATTTGCCCGCTATCTTGTTGTGACCCAATGTAATGTTGATGGATTCGAATTGATAAGTAAAATACTGATAGTTTATGGATGAATGGAAGGTAATATATGTATTTAAATTTCATAATTATCCCAGTTATAAATACCCAAAATATTTCATGTATAAATGTTAAACAATGAAGAAACAGTGCCATTTCCCCACTACCTTGTTGTGAACCAATATAATGTTGATAGATTCAAATGGATAAGTAAAATAATGATGGTTTATGGAGGAATGGACTATTATTAATGGATTATATGAGTTTAATTTTCAGTACATAAGAATTTGGAGTTATTTTGTTGAGTTTCATAGCATTTGGAGAAGTTTTCCTATCATTTCCCCCAAGGTTGAAACTAGTATGTTTGCATTTGATTAAAGGGAGTTATAGAAAACATTAAAAGTTGAATTTTGATGGATATGACTTAATATTGATGTAATTTACATTTTGCCTACTCCCATTCATAAATTTTAGCTGTCTTGACTGCATTTGGGAATCCATTTTCTGTATTCATTGTGGGGGAATTGGAACCCAAAATTACTAGTTAAAACTCCTACCTTGACCAGAATATTAAAAAAGTTTGTAGAATAATTTAGAGGGTCATAAAGATTCCCTGAAAATCATATTCAAACATTAATATAAATCATATACCTTTTATGAATATTTGGGATCATTTGAACCAATTTGGAGACCTAGACATCAAAACTAGTCAAAGGTCGAAATAGGAAAAGAAGTGAAAAAATTGGTCATTTAATAAAATTTTGAAAAAGGGACATTACAGTGGCATCAGAGCATGATCTTGGCACCTGAAATGGTCTGATATTTATGAGGACAATAATTCATGGACCACCATTAGATAATGAAACCCAAAAGGTGTTTTGTTGAAGAGGAAACTATAACTAGGGATGAAAAGGGAACCTCATATGATGGTGAGGAGAATATAAAACTCATGGAACCTATATTTGAAGACATGACCAAGAATATTATGAAATGATGTGAATTGTTGGATATCCAAGGTTGGATAAAATATATTGATCTTAAGAAAACCAAGGGGAAAAATCCATCAGCTTGCTTGAAGGAGCAAAAGGAGGAGACCCATGAACCACCTAGTTCTAAAATAGGTGAAGCAGAAGAAGTAGTACACAAAGAGGATCGAAATTCACTCCCAAGTGACTTTGAAAAATATGAAGAGACATCACATGAGTATGAAGGAGTTTCTATTGAAAATATTGAAGATCATTTTGAGACACGTCCTACTTTGGAAATGAAACAAAGAGAATATACTAATGGATTCTTGAGATATGAAGGAGTACCTACTGATGGGTGCTCACTGTTGGTGAAAAACCAACCAAAAAAACCCATTCGAAAGGGGTTCCCACTCTTTCTACACTTAGCTCACCACAATATCCTTGATCACTGGCCTAGATAGGTCTTACCCTTTCCAGCAACACCACGAAGCGGATGAAGTCTCACCCGAGATGTTCAAGGGAGATTTGTCGGAACCATTTTTTCGCAAAATAGAAGAGGACTATGTGCATTGAAAATTCATCAACTTATCTACTAGATCTGAGTAGTTACTTAATAATCAAAAGAACCATTCATCATTTCTCTTAAAATATTACATCATTCATTCATAACAGAAATAATCATACTATTTCACAAACAAATCTAGATAAATAACATCATTTAAAATCAGTACACATTGCATCATAGATCCATGTCGCACATTAAATTGCATTCACCATTAGACCACAGAAACTATAAGACCAAAAAAGGTAAAAGAGACAACAATTTATATAAATGCATGCCTTATCATATTACTTATGTGCAATGATTCACAGATTCAAAAAAATCCATAGGTCAACTGAGTCTTAAGCTCTCAATTTGCATTATCTTCCTTGTCCACATTTGCAATACTGCTTTGATTTATAGGCTTGCGCCTTTACATTGAAGGTCCACTTCAAACTAACTCTTAACCAATTCTTAATAGAATCTACAAAATAATGACCAATATCCACAAAATATGGTCCAAAGTACAAAAGGTGACATAAAATGGTCTATTTTCCCATCGTGCGTGCCATATTTCACTTGCACTATGTCTTTTGAGCTTGACCGGCACCCGTGGTGCCGCACAACTAACTTTTCCCAACACCCCTACTAACAGGCCCCCAACACAATCTTGTGGCTTGATATCGTCCCACGCTTAGTGGGACATGGTAAACTCAGTGATATTGGATTTGAAATATGAAAATTTTTGAGTGATCGCTTTGACCTTCTCCTTGATGTGTTCTATAATATCCTAGATCTCCTTTAGATCATGGTTGGCGGGGTGCTCAACCATCTTTGCAGCAATGTTTTTCTTGCTGCCTTGTACGGCTTCGACTATTGAAACTGCTCTCATTGGCAGTTGTGCTCCAATCTCCTAAAACTCATCTAACTGTGCAATGTGTTGCTGCTGCCTTTGCCTTGCACTTGCAACTTGCTTCTGTAGCTCCTTTAGCTCTGATTCCTTGGTGATTTGCATCATGTTGAGGCCTGGAAATTCGCAGGCGGCAACAGTAAGGGATTCTCCCCAATCAGCGTTCCCAACTATCCCGCTGACTGTTTGGTGTAGGGAATCCGTCCGGTTTGCGGTCCGGCTACCGTAGGTCAAAATAACAAACTAAAGATTTACTGGTTACGGCCCGGCCCACCGATTTTTTGTATTTTGACTTAAATGAATGATATGCACGTGCCTAAATAAATGTAGGCTGGTTTAAATGCAGGGAGCGGTCACAAAGTGAAGCGCAGGTTCTTACCTCTCGTCTTATGCTCACAAGCAAACAAACCAGATACGAACAGAAATAACTAACTATCTAAACTATCCCTAGGGAGCGAGGCTATCATTCTAACTGAGCAATATGAAATCACATACAGTAAGAAACATCACAGGTAGCTGATACTTTTCTCACAGCACATGAAAACTACAAATATTCAAATAACCAGTTAGCCGATCATTCTGTGACAACAATCATTGCTCTTAGTGCAAATGCATCCCAGAAAAGACTGCAGAATAATTAACAAGAACTTAGGTTCGAACATCAAATATCCTTACAGCACATGAAATACGTCTGAAAATGAAATAGTTCCTCTTCAGCATTATTCATTGAATAGCATTGGTACATTTCACTTCTTCACTCTTTCCGGCAGACAAAATGCAGTTCACTTCGCAAAACGAAATAGTTCCTCTTACAAGTCAACAATTACAAATTTTCTAAGGGAAAAAGCCCTGTTTTCATCGAGCTTCCCATTATTTAAACTAAAACTCATCCCCTCTGGGTTCCCTCAACGCGTATTTTCAGTGCCCTTGACGATTCAGTTTCTTTCCTGTTCGTTTCACCTTCTCCATCATTTCCACAGGCGTTTATTTTCTGACAATAACCGCTAAAAAAAGAAAAATGTCCCATCGGCGCCTTGGTCATTCGTTCACGTTGCCTTTTCCGGCGCGATACTCTACTTCAGCGATTCATGAGATGATCTCTGCATACAAACTTGGTGCATTATCCATTGAATTCAGAGATTAGGCATCAATAATTTTAAAATCATAATGATATATTTACAAAGAGCTAGCTTAGTTCATCCGGGTGAGGAACTGCGGACTTGGAACAACAACGAAAAGGTAAATCGGCAGTCGGTCAGCTCTTAGATCGGAAGGGAGAAAGCTCGAGGAGCCGCAACGGCGGAGGAGTGCCAAAATAGGGGGAGTGGAAGCACGGGCATCGTAGGTGATCGGGTGGTGGCGGGAAGTGGGTCGGGAACTAGAAGGTTCGGTCACCCGCAACGGCGGACGGGACGCGAGTTGGTGGCGGGCGACGAGGTAAAGGAAAAGGTTCGGGTGGCGGTCAATAAGTCGGACGTTGCGGGTGACAAGCGGATCGGAGATCAACTCCTACCCTCTGGCCGCAACGGCGGGCGAACCAAAAACTAAAGCCAGCACCTTATACAGCGAATCGGGCGTCAGGTGGAAGGTTTGGTCAGGGAGCCGCAACGGCGGGTGATGCGAGGTTTGGAAACTTCAGAAAGAGGCCCGATCCAAAGAGACGAACTAACAGCGCTAAGGCTCAAAGGAGGCCAAAAAACCAAAAAAAACGCTAAGGTAAACCTTCACACTCTTAAAAGTGTTAAAACCCGATCTCACTACTCCCATTGAACCGAACGCAATCAGCCAACAAGACGAACACGCTCAACTTTAAAGCAAAGACACTCAAAGACGCCAAAATTCACCTTTAGATTCAAATCAATCAAGATAAGGAGGGGTCCCAGAATTGAAGTGAAAAACTGCAGTCGGGGAAAAGGTTGCGGCAGCAACAACTGGCGATTTCCTGGCGAACCTAGATCTCTGGGCGGTTTCTTCCTTGAAAAGCAGACTGTCCTAAAACAAATATATTCCTTGAATTCTTCCGGCTAGATAGATATCTCAATAACAGAGGCGTGTACCTTTATCGTTGATATCAGTCCACTTTGGGCGATGAAAGTCAAGATTCTAGAGTGCGGATAACTCTGCTGAGGCCAAAAATGAGTCCATTATTAATTTTCCTTCAGGTAGTTGGTAACATGGGACACCACAGGATGGTAGCAAATGATAAACAGAGATGTTCATTTGTTTCTCATTCCCACGCCATCTTAGCAACTTTTGTGCTTTTCGGATCTTATCCTCTTTTAATGAGAGTCTTCATGCATGCCTTTCTTACTGAATTTTAACTCAGGATCCTCTATCCCATAGTGCCCTTTTGTGTGAGTGATGTGCTTAAGGTTTCAACTCACGGACAGAGAGGATCATTGGCACATTAGTACTTTATGGTCTGGATTTAGTTTTGGAGCATGATGCTTTTATATGAATTCTGACTCTTATCTGCCTTTTGGCATTTAGTATCCGGTATGGGAGCATTTAGATTTAACACCCTGTTCATCTTGCTATTCTCCATGGGTCCTCTGTCATCGCCCTTTAGATTTTAAGTGTAAAAGTGCGCGGAGCCTCAGCATAGTATTCTAGACTTTTGAGTCTAATTGACCTTATAGGAGCTTAAGTAGGACCTCAATGCACACAAATATTTCGAGAAGCTAGTTAGTGGGAGGAATTCACATGGGAAGCCACATTCTACTATTCAACAAATGTTCACCATTTCCAGAAATGTGAGGTTTTCCACATAACCACCAGTTAACCACCTTTATTTAAAACAAAGACTTTCTTACAACAAAAGAAATCATAACTCAACAATAGTTTATTTATGTACAAGTCAGAAAGCTCAAAAACTGCTCAAGAAAAATAAGGTTTGAGAACCAGCCCATTAACTGGAAAGTTTTCCTCCGATCCCTGTAAATCTTGTAACATATAGGTAGCAGGGCCAATTTTAGCGGTAATTTGAAATGGACCCACCCATAACTGTTGGAACTTAGTGTGCTTCCCTTTCTCGTCATTGGGATGATCCCATTTGAGGACCAGGTCTCCTACTTCTAGGTCTTT
>LPNX010526338.1:1043104-1131942 GCA_001517045.1 Pseudotsuga menziesii | reverse complement strand
TAAAGCACAAAGTCCTTTCATCAGGGCAGCATGCGTCTTTTGGACTGCATACTTACTTCTAAACATTCTTTCGAAGGTGTTCCAATATGGAATGGAATTGGCAGGAAAACCGAAATACCAAGAGGCAGCGGCTCCTTTAAGAGTGTGTGGGAAGAGTCTACAAACCACATCTTCATGCTCCCCTGCCCGTAATCCTTCTATAGCCAAATAAAAACTCTGCAAGTGGTCGTCTACCAATATCTTCTCATTGGGATCAAACTTAGGCAATAACTTTTCGAAGGCTTGAGGTAGGTCGTGCAAAGGCGCGGTTAGATTTAGAGGTGATCTGGCTTTCCATGCAGGTGGGGGGTTTGGAGGATTAGGTGGCTGGTTTGCGTTAGCTGCTGCCATAAGTAGAGGTGGAGAGTGCGGAGGTGAACCAACTGGGGTGTGAATAGGAGAAGTGTAAGGAGTCTCAGGGCCTTCTTGATTGAAAGGTAGCTCTACCTCTTGTAAGGCAGTCTCTACTAGCTCCTTCCAATCTCCAACCAACACTGAATCTTCTATTAAAGGACAGTCTCTTCTCTTATATTCTCTTTTAGGAAACTCAGGGATGATAGGTAATCCTCCAATCTTCTTTAAGTATGCCCTGGTGTGTCTTCTCAGATCGTTAACAATCTCATTGCGAACAGGGTATAGATGTTCTCTTTCTTCTTCTTCCGGAATTGAATTGCGTGGTACACTACTTTCAGAACCGTGACCAGTGGAATATTCTCGGGAAAATGGGTTTCCTCGGCCAGCCATGCACTGGCGGCCCTCCTTCTAGCGCCAAAACTGTTGAGGCCTGGAAATTCGCAGGTGGCAACAGTAAGGGATTCTCCCCAATCAGCGTTCCCAACTAGCCCGCTGACTGTTTGGTGTAGGGAATCCGTCCGGTTTGCGGTCCGGCTACCGTAGGTCAAAATAACAAACTAAAGCTTTACCGGTTACGGCCCGGCCCACCGAGTTTTTGTATTTTGACTTAAATGAATGATATGCACGTGCCTAAATAAATGCAGGCTGGTTTAAATGCAGGGAGCGGTCACAAAGTGAAGCGCAGGTTCTTACCTCTCGTCTTATGCTCACAAGCAAACAAACCAGATACGAACAGAAATAACTAACTATCTAAACTATCCCTAGGGAACGAGGCTATCATTCTAACTGAGCAATACGAAATCACATACAGTAAGAAACATCACAGGTAGCTGATACTTTTCTAACAGCACATGAAAACTACAAATATTCAAATAACCAGTTAGCCGATCATTCTGTGACAACAATCATTGCTCTTAGTGCAAATGCATCCCAGAAAAGACTGTAGAATAATTAACAAGAACTTAGGTTCGAACATCAAATATCCTTACAGCACATGAAATACGTCTGAAAACGAAATAGTTCCTCTTCAGCATTATTCATTGAATAGCATTGGTACATTTCACTTCTTCACTCTTTCCGGCAGACAAAATGTAGTTCACTTCGCAAAACAAAATAGTTCCTCTTACAAGTCAACAATTACAAATTTTCTAAGGGAAAAAGCCCTATTTTCATCGAGCTTCCCATTATTTAAACTAAAACTCATCCCCTCTGGGTTCCCTCAACGCGTCTTTTCAGTGCCCTTGACGATTCAGTTTCTTTCCTGTTCGTTTCACCTTCTCCATCATTTCCACAGGCGTTTATTTTCTGACAATAACCGCTAAAAAAAGAAAAATGTCCCATCGGCTCCTTGGTCATTCGTTCACGTTGCCTTTTCCGGCGCGATACTCTACTTCAACGATTCATGAGATGATCTCTGCATACAAACTTGGTGCATTATCCATTGAATTCAGAGATTAGGCATCAATAATTTTAAAATCATAATGATATATTTACAAAGAGCTAGCTTAGTTCATCCGAGTGAGGAACTGCGGACTTGGAACAACAACGAAAAGGTAAATCGGTAGTCGGGCAGCTCTTAGATCGGAAGGGAGAAAGCTCCAGGAGCCGCAACGGCGGAGGAGTGCCAAAAGAGGGGGAGTGGAAGCACGGGCGTCGTAGGTGATCGGGTGGTGGCGGGAAGTGGGTCGGGAACTGGAAGGTTCGGTCACCCGCAACGGCGGACGGGACGCGAGTCGGTGGCGGGCGACGAGGTAAAGGAAAAGGTTTGGGTGGCGGTCAATAAGTCGGACGTTGCGGGTGACAAGCAGATCGGAGATCAACTCCTACCCTCTGGTCGCAACGGCGGGCGAACCAAAAACTAAAGCCAGCGCCTTATACAGCGAATCGGGCGTCGGGTGAAACCTCAGTCGGGTGGAAGGTTTGGTCAGGGAGCCGCAACGGTGGGTGATGCGAGGTTCGGAAACTTCAGAAAGAGGCCCGATCCAAAGAGATGAACTAACAGCGCTAAGGCTCAAAGGAGGCCAAAAAACCAAAAAAAACGCTAAGGTAAACCTTCACACTCTTAAAAGTGTTAAAACCCGATCTCACTACTCCCATTGAACCGAACGCAATCAGCCAACAAGATGGACACGCTCAACTTTAAAGCAAAGACACTCAAAGACGCCAAAATTCACCTTTAGATTCAAATCAATCAAGATAAGGAGGGGTCCCAGAATTGAAGTGAAAAACTGCATTCAGGGAAAAGGTTGCGGCAGCAACACATCATAAAGGGATTTTCTATGATCGACATATTTAGGGTCACCGATTTCCCATATTCTTCTTGCAACTATGTAGTCAGTTTCTCTAGTTGTTCATCCTATACTATGCTGCCCCAAACTTGCATTGTGGAATCTATGACTTTCTTGGCTTCTTTCTCTATCTCATTGAGCTGTGTGGGTAGCTCTTCTATCTCGTGCTTCCTTGCGATGATCTATTCTAATGGTGTAGAGGGGTGTATCAAAGCATCCAAAATACTGGTTTTAATCTGTAGCTTCTCAATAATAGCTCCAAGTTTCTTTTCTTTGGATACCGCATCCATCTCTATGTTTCCCTCCAAGACATGCTGACATGAATCTGTTATTTCAACTTCCAACTCCACATGTTTTTTCTACAAAACCTCTATCTCTTGTGCTTAATCCTTGGTCAATTTATCCTTGTCTCAGTGTAATTCTTCGACCTTGTTTTCCACTACATCTTCTTTCTCTTACGACCATAAGTACTAGTCGTTGATACTCCTCTATCTATTATCCAATTCCTGGTTGGCCACTTGCTGCATGGATACCAACATCTGGTTGGACAGTCTATTGATATCCAAGGAAATGGTTTTCAACTGGTGCAAGGAGCTATTCAAGTCCTCCCTTCCAGTGTCAATTGCAATTGAGGGAATTTGAACATTCCTGGCCCACGGCTCAGTGCTAATTGAAACATACTCCTGTGTAGCTGTGCTCTCTGGTACTCTTTGCAAACTTATATTATAAACATAATCCAATTTAGTTCTTACCTCGATGAATCATTCCTATGCTTATTTCTTCATTTCTTTTGTGGTGGCATCATTCACATCATTAGCAACCTTGAAAAGTAGGTGCAGTTGTTCTTCCATTGATGACACGGTGTTGTTGTTCACAACCTGATCCATGAGCTTCTTTTCTCTGATTTCCCGAAGTATGCATTTTTTTTCTAGGTCAGTAGGTGTCTCTATTGATGATTCATCATCCAATTGGTGGTCGTATTTTCATACAGGATCCTCAGGTGCATCCACCAATTTTTCTATTGAAGCTTCTGCTATACTAATGGGTTCCCGCCACTCCACAGGACAACCATTAATCTCTACCTCTAATTTTGTATCAGACATTTTGTACCTCATTGCTACCCGTTTCTTGGCGGGGTCTCTCCAAGCATGAACATAAACAATGTGGGGTCCAATTGCAAAATGCACAATCCTGATACTTTGTCATGGATTCCTCTGTCGATCATGGAAATTTTTCCGCTGCGACCTGCAGTGCCTCTGAGTAGATCCAAAATTGGATCGAGCAATATACCTTTCTCTCTGCATCCTTAATCCACCCTAATTTCTGATATCTGGCACCTTTACACACTTCTATCACTTTGACATCCATCCCTTCGTAATCCTTTGGTTCCATCCAAGCCACTAACACAATCAAGATGAGGATCAAACTGTATGTATATGATCTTGCACCCTCCTATGTGGCCTCTACATCCTACACTAGCTGGTTCAATAGAAAAAGAGACCAATTCATTCATGTGCCTTGTGCACATAACATAGCACATGCGACCTCCTTGGAATTACACTGAACCATATGGTTCTTCCATACTACTTTACTAGCCAGAATCCTGGCACCAATATGGACCACGTGGTCATTTATGCTATCAATGTGGTAATATCTCCCATCACACTCTAGATCAATATGGTCAATAGCATCATCATCATCACACTCTGATATTTCGATTAGTAACATCATCATCATCAGCAACAGCCTACAATCCACAGCTCAAAGACAAAAAAGTCTTTGGATCACTTTTGGACTTAAAGTCCGCGGATTATCCAATCCCACCACACTCTTGACAATCGAAGTCATCGGATTGATTATGGGATAATCAGTCCCTATTAGTTTAGGACTAAGTCTAAGGATGATGCAATCCTACCACATTCATGAGGACCAAAATCTCCGGATACATTCTGAACAAAAGTTTAGGGATGATGCAATCCCACCACATTCACGGGGACTGAAGCCTCCGAATACATTTTGAACAGATGTTCATAGATGATGCAATCCCACCACATTCACAGGGACCGAAACCTCCAGATACATTTTGAATAGATGTTTAGGGATGATGCAATCCCACCACACTCACATGGACCGAAGCCTCCGGATACATTTTGAACAGAAGTTTAGGGATGATGCAATCCCACCACTTTCACGGGGACCGAAGCCTCCGAATACATTTTGAATAGATGTTCAGGGATGAGGCAATCCCACCACACTCATGGGGACTGAATCCTCTAGATACATTTTGAACAAAATTTCAGGGATGATGCAATCCCACCACATTCTCAAGGACCGAAGTCACCGAATCCATTATGGATAGATGTCCCAGGATGATACAATCCTTCTTCATTCTCAAGGACCGAGGTCACCGGATCCATTATGGACAGAGGTCCCAGGATGATACAATCCCTCTTCATTCTCAAGGACCGAGGTCACTAGATCACTTTAGGGAAAGTGCCCAGGGATGATACAATCCCACTGCTACATCACTATTCCCCCTTTCGAGGAAGGTCTTTCTGAACAACACCAAGATTGTCACAAAAGTATTCAAACTTTACCTGGGACAGAGGCTTCGTCAACACATAAGAAACTTGTTCATTAGTACTCACATACTGGATCTTTATGGCTCCCTTCTGCATCGTATCTTGAATGTAGAAGTACCATATTTCTATGTGCTTTGATCTGTCCTAAAACACTGGGTTCTCTGTCATCTTTATACAACTTTGGTTATCACATAGAATCACGATAGTATCAAAATATAGGTTGAATAACCATGACATCATCTTTTGAATCCATATGGCTTCACAACTAGCAGATCAAGCTGCTATATATTCTACTTCGGCTGTGCTAAGAGAAACATTGCACTGTTTCCTGCTAAACCATGAAATCATAGCAGATCCCAGACTATAACATCCACCTAATGTGCTTTTCCTATCTGAGACACTTCCAGCCCAATCTACATCTGTGTAGCCATACAATATGTACTCATGGCTTCCATCATAGTATAGACCAAAGTCTATAGTCCCTTTCAGATATCTCATCACATGATTTGCAACTATCAGGTGAACCCATCTAGGTTGAACCAGATATTTACTCAAGGTGTTCACAACAAAACAAATGTTTGGTCTGGTATTTTTTAAATACATCAACAACCCAATAATCTGTCTGTATTGAGTCACATCCACTAACTCTAATGAGTCATCAATTAATAACTTCAAGTTGGAATCCATGGGTGTGGCCATGGCTTTCCATTCCAACATATTGAATCTTTTCAATATCTCTACAGCATAATTTCCCTGGTTGAGAAATATTCCTTCTAAACTTTTCCATACTTCCAGACCTAGGAAGTAATGCATTAACCCAAGGTCTTTCATTTCAAATTCTTCGGCAAGTTTCTTCTTGCTTTCCATAATCTTTTTCTCATTCCCTGTTAGAAATAAATCATCCACATATGGTAATAATATGATAGGTTCATCTTTTATAACCTCGATGTAAATGTTAGGATTCGCTTTACTCTTGGAAAATACCATGCTCGTCAAGAAACTATCTATTCTTCCATACTAAGCTCGAGGATCTTGCTTCAGGCCATACAGGGCCTTCTTCAACATGCATACATGATTTTGTCTGTCTTCAATTTCAAATACTTGTGGCTGCTCTATGTATACTTCTTCCTCAATCACATCATTCAGGAAGGCTGTCTTCACATCCATCTGGTGTAAGTCCCACTTCATAATGGATGTGAGTGCCATGATAGATATAAATAAATTATACCATGCTACAGGTGCAAAGTCTCTCCATAATCAATTTCTTCTTTCTGAGAGAAACCTCTGGCCACAAATGTTTCTTTATACTTCTCGATACTTCCGTGAGCTGCATGTTTTATCTTGTAGATCAATTTGGAAGATACTACACTCTTTCCTTCTAGTTTGGGAACTATATACCATACATAATTATTCATTATTGATTGGTATTCTTCAATCATTTATTCTACCCATTCTTTCTTTTGTACCTCTTCTTCGTAGTTTGTAGGTTCTTGATCTGCAGGATCACACATCAAAGCTACATAGTTGAAAAAGTCTTAGGCTTATTACTTACCCATGTGGAGCCTTCAGGAGCCCCATATATTTCTGCTTCTTGTATAATCTCTCTTGCTCTAGCACACTTTCTCTTTCTTGATATCTCCATCATAGGAGGTTCTTGTGGTTCTTCCATGTCATGTTCTTCAGAAGCTTCATATTCAGGGAGACATGTAGTTTCTTCATTTCTAGGAGGTGTCTTTTCCTCATACACTTCTTCATGTTGGTACTTCCTGGATCTCTTGAGGGCTTCCTCTTCATCGAATGGCACATCTCGATTGATTTCCATGTGATGGAATCCAGGAATGTAAATTCTAAATGCTTTGGATGCTTTACAATATCCAACAAATATCCCCTTCTTTCCGGAAGGGTCTAACTTGGTTCTTTTCTTTTTTGGTATATGAATATATACTAGAAAACCAAAAATTTTAAGGTGACTTACCTCAAGCATCTTTCCCGTCAACATCTATTCTAGAGTATTCAATCCAATAGCACTGTGAGATGTTCTATTCTGTACATACACAACAATTCTTGTTGCTTCTACCCATAGATGCATTGAAAGATATTGATCATATATCATTCTCTTCACTGCCTCCATGATGGTTTTGTTCTTTCTTTCCGCAACCCCATTCTGTTGAGGATTGTAGGGAGTCGTTAGTTCCCTCTTGATTTCAACATCTTTGCAAAAGGATTCAAGTTCTTGTGAGGTATACTCTCTGCCATTTTCTGATCGGAGTGTCTTTATTTTCCTGTATGAAAGATTCTCTATCAAGGATTTGAATTCTATGAATTTCTCAAACACTTCACTTTTTGCTTTCAAGAAGTATATCCAAGTCTTTCTTGAATAGTCATCAATAAATGTAATATAATAGTCAAATCCACTCAATAATGTGGAAGACATTGGACCACACACATCTGAATGAATCAATTCCAACGTACCTTTTGTTTTTGTTTCGCTCTTCGGAAATGGATTCTTGATATTATTTCCTTTCGCACATCCTTTGCAAATTCCTTCATGTATGGTAATCCTGTCACTACTTTGTTCACATGAGGTAAAGACTTGTAATTAATGTGGGAAATCCTTCTATTCCATAGTTCACTAGGGTTAGTGGACTCATGAACAAAGGTTGATTCTGAGTTCCCCTTGAGTTTATACAAGCCTCCTTCTTCTTCACCAATGATGACTGCATCTTCAATATTCTTTCCTTTGGGCCACATGAGTACTTGACCATCTATGAAAGCAACTCAGAATCCTTTCTTATCTAAAGATGAGATAGAAATTCAATTCTTCTTTAGGCCAGGTACATATAATACATCTTTCATCTTTAGGGGATTACCTAAATCAAGTTTGTAGCTTGCTTCACCAACTCCTTTGATCGGATATTGATAGTCATCTCCTAGGGATACTTTTTGAGGAGAGATCTTTTCTTCAATTTTGGATAGAGTTTTCATTTGTCCCATCATGTGCTTTGAAGCACCACTATCAATAAGCCAAGTGTCTTCTCTAGGTGTTACAGACCCAGAGAGAGAAGAGAATAGTACATACTCTTATGCATCTTCTTCTCTTGCTTGCTTTCTTGGAGGTCCTTCATATTCTTCTTCTTCATCCTCAGCTTTAGCTAGATTAGCATGGTGTCTGTTGTTGTTGTTGACCCTCTTCTTATATTCTTGCTTCTTCATAGGACAATTTATGGCTTTGTGTCCTATATTGTCACAATGGAAACATTGAAAACCAGAGTAGTCTTTATTTGATAGAATTTATATTGATCTTTGGAATATTCTAGGCAATTGATGCTCCTTGTGGTTTCCCTTCTTGAATATGGGTTGATTTCTTCTTCTGTTGGTATGAGTGGCTAGGTCTTGATCATCCTCTTTTAGTAAGGCTTCCCTACTTGCCACTCTAGTCTCCTCTTGAATGCAGTCTTCCAATACCACATCAAACTTCATGCTTTCCTTCCTAGCACACATCATTTGAATGAATGATTCCCAGGGTCTAGTGAGACCATTGAGCGAATTCATAACCATCTCATATTCATCAATTTTTTCTCCAATAGATTCTAGTTTTTCTTTGATCTGAGAAACCCTTGTGAAGTAGTCTTGGATGGATTCTCCATGACTCATCTTGGTGCTCTTCAGTTGAGCTCTTAGATTCATCTTTCTATTGATGTTTCTTCCCTCATACATTCTAGATAGGGCATCATACATTTATTTTGGAGTCTTCTTGGATGACACTTGAGGGATCATGAGATCCTTGATAGAGTCAGCAATAATCCTTTGTGCCCTAATCATATCCTTCTTGTGCTTCTATTTGGCTTCAGCTTCTTCAGGTTCTACAACTTCCTCTTTGATATACTTATCAAGATAATTTTCTTGGAGAATGAGACCAATCCTATATTTCCATGCTTGAAAATTCTCTATGCCTTCTAGCTTGTCCTCAAGCTTAGTGCTTGGGGCCATCTTGTCAAAAAATCACAAAAAATTGAAATTCTGCGGAATGAGAAACTGAAATTACCAGGAGATGCACTTGACTGAGGTGAGTTGACTAGTGTGCTTGGTTTCTGGAGATCTCAAGTCTTCACCTTCCAAATCAAACTTGTAAGATTCAGCTTCTGCAGCTTCCAGCTATTTTCTGGTTCAACAATTTTCTAGTGCAGGCATCAAACGAGGGTTTGACTTTCCCGGAGACTCACTCAACCAAAAACCTTGATTCTAGGCTCAATAGATGTGCTCTAGGAGGGCGCAAATTTCTATGCAAGCAGTTTTCCAAAAATCAAAAATTTTCCTGAAACCCTAATTTCTTCCAGGGAGAGAGAGAGGGCTATTTCACCTTGTGAAAGTTGTCTTATTCAGGATAGCTTTGATACCATATTAAAATTCCATATGCTAAGCTATATCATCAGCATTTAATTTCAATTTCATAACAAAAGCATATAAACAGGATCACTGAAAGAAACATTATCACAAGAACAACATAGATTTATCCTGGGAAAACCCTAAAGGGAAAAAACCAGCAAAAGCTTCCTCAATATAGATGCCCCAAAAAGATGAAAGGTAAAACCAAAATATTGATCCTCCTCTTTCTCTAGCTACTTGTATCTCTCTCACTAATTCACTACACAAGTGAGTGTGTGTGTTCCAAATGAGGAGTGCCACACCTCTATTTATATTCTTTCATTCACTTAATAATTAACTCAGTTATGTAGGCTCGAGTAATCCTAATTTAATCTTGTAGGCTCGAGTAAGCACAATTGGGGTACTAATGACCCGACTTACAATTTGAGGGGACTTCCTCATGACTTTTATTAGTTCTCTCGATTAGAAACATCAAGGTATAAAGAAATACAAGTGATACTCCTAGTAGGACCATCGGCGACCACAATATATATATATATAGAATATTCTTTGAATTTACAATATTTCAACAATTCTAGGAGTTATACCTAGCGCTATGTTGGATGTTTTCTAGGAAAAATTCTTGGCTCTATATTTGGCGCTATGTCAGATGTTTTTCGAGGTGAAATTCAATGCATGATTCTTGGTGCTAACCTTCACTCAATATATGGTTATATGCTTGGTGCTATTCTGGACGTTTTTTTAGAGGCTATTCTAGGAATTATATGGGATGCTATTTTGGAGATTAATTGGGATACTAAATTTTTGTTGTTATTCTCAATGCAATACATGGCTCTATACATGGTCCAATGTTGGATTTTTTCTAGGCACAATTCTTGGCTCTATAATTGATGCTATGTTATATTTTTTTCCCGGAGAAATTCATAGCGCAATTCCTGGCGCTAACCCTGGCTCAATATATGGTGTTATGATTGGTGCTATTATGGATGTTTTTTTGAGTCTATTCTAGGCGTTATATGGGATTTAATGGAGTTTCATTTTCAGTTTTAATCTACAGGAAATCTTGTGGTTCCTTCTATCTCAGCACTTTCTCTCAACCATTTCTAGTTTTTATTGCATATTATTGCTCATGGAGGGATTGCGCTTTGGGTGAGCTATTGATCTCTTTGGGAAATATTATAATGCACCATTATTTTATGTTCTGATGTAAATGATCTATATTTCAAGTTTAGAATAATATCAGGTCGAAATACTGAAATATTTCATGTAAAAATGTTAATCAATGAATAAATAGTGTCATTTGCCTGCTATCTTGTTGTGACCCAATGTAATGTTGATGGATTCGAATTGATAAGTAAAATACTGATAGTTTATGGGTTAATGGAAGGTAATATATGTATTTAAATTTAATAATACTCTCAGGTATAAATACCCAAAATATTTCATGTATAAATGTTAAACAATGAAGAAACAGTGCCATTTCCCCACTACCTTGTTGTGAACCAATATAATGTTGATAGATTTGAATGGATAAGTAAAATAATGATGGTTTATGGATGAATGGACTGTTATTGATGGATTATATGAGTTTAATTTTCATTACATAATAATTTGGAGTTATTTTTTTGAGTTTCATAGCATTTGGAGAAGTTTTCCTATCATTTCCCCCAAGGTTGAAACTAGTCTGTTTGCATTTGATTAAAGGGAGTTATAGAAAACATTAAAAGTTGAATTGTGAAGCATATGAGTTAATATTGATGTAATTTACATTTCCCCTACTCCCATTCATAAATTTGAGCTGTCTTGATTGCATTTGGGAATCCATTTTTTGTATTCATTGTGGGGGAATTGGAACCCCAAATTACTAGTCAAAACTCCTACCTTGACCAGAATATTAAACAAGTTTGTAGAATCATTTAGAGGGTCATAAATATTCCCTGAAAATAATATTCAAACCTTAATATAAATCATATACCTTTTATGAATATTTGGGATCATTTGGACCAATTTGGAGACCTAGACATCAAAACTAGTCAAAGGTCGAAATAGGGAAAAAAGTGAAAAAATTGGTCATTTAATAAAATTTTGAAAAAAGGGACATTACAGTGGCATCAGAGCATGATATTGGAACCTGATGTGTTCTGATATTTATGAGGACAATAATTCATGGACCACCATTAGATATTGAAACCCAAAATCTCTTTTGTTGAAGAGGAAACTATAACTAGGGATGAAAAGGGAACCTCATATGATGGTGAGGAGAATATAAAACTCATGGAACCTATATTTGAAGACATGACCAAGAATATTATGAAATGATGTGAATTGTTGGATATCCAATGTTGGATAAAATATATTGATCTTAATAAAACCAAGGGGAAAAATCCATCAGCTTGCTTGAAGGAGAAAAAGGAGGAGACCCATGAACCACCTAGTTCTAAAATAGGTGAAGTAGAAGAAGTAGTACACAAAGAGGATCGAAATTCACTCCCAAGTGACTCTGAAAAATATGAAGAGACATCACATAAGTATGAAGAAGTTTCTATTGAAAATATTGAAGATCATTTTGAGACACGTCCTACTTTGGAAATGAAACAAAGAGAATCTACTAATGGATTCTTGAGATATGAAGGAGTACCTATTGATGGGTGCTCACTGTTGGTGAAAACCAAACCAACAAAACCCATTCAAAAGGGGTTCCCACTCTTTCTACGCTCATCTCACCACAATATCCTTGAGCACTGGCCTAGATAGGTCTTACCCTTTCCAGCAACACCGCGAAGCGGATGAAGTCTCACCTGAGATGTTCAAGGGAGAGTTGTCAGAACCATTTTTTCGCAAAATAGAAGAGGACTATGTGCATTGAAAATTCATCAACTTATCTACTAGAGCTGAGAATTTACTTAATAATCAAAAGAACCATTCATCATTTCTCTTAAAATATTACATCATTCATTCATAACAGAAATAATCATACTATTTCGCAAGCAAATCTAGATAAATAACATCATTTAAAATCAGTACACATTGCATCATAGATCCATGTCGCACATTAAATTGCATTCGCCATTAGACCACAAAAACTATAAGACCGAAAAAGGTAAAAGAGACAACAATTTATATCAACTCATGCCTTATCATATTACTTATGTGCAATGATTCACAGATTCAAAAAAATACATAGGTCAACTGAGTCTTAAGCTCTCAATTTGCATTCTCTTCCTTGTCCACATTTGCAATACTGCTTTGATTTATAGGCTTGCGCCTTTACATTGAAGGTCCACTTCAAACTAACTCTTAACCAGTTCTTAATAGAATCTACAAAATAATGACCAATATCCACAAAATATGGTCCAAAGTACAAAAGGTGACATAAAATGGTCTATTTTCCCACCGTGCGTGCCATATTTCACTTGCGCTATGTCTTTTGAGCTTGAGCGGCACCCATGGTGCCACACAACTAACTTTTCCCAACACCCCTACTAACAGGCCCCCAACACAATCTTGTGGCTTGATATTGTGCCACGCTTAGCGGGACATGGTAAACTCAGTGATCTTGGATTTGAAATATGAAAATTTTTGAGTGATCACTTTGACCTTCTCCTTGATGTGTTCTATAATATCCTAGATCTCCTTTAGATCATGGTTGGCGGGGTGCCCAACCATCTTTGCAGCAATGTTTTTCTTATTTACTTATGCGGCTTCGACTATTGAACCTACTCTCATTGGCAGTTGTGCTCCAATCTCCTGAAACTTGTCTAACTGTGCAATGTGTTGTTGCTACCTTTGCCTTGCACTTGCAACTCACTTCTACAGCTCCTTTAGCTCTGATTCCTTGGTGATCTGCATCATAAAGGAATTTTCTTTGAGCGACATATTTAGGGTCACCAATTTCCTGTCTTCTTCTTACAACTATGTAGTCAGTTTCTCTAGTTGTTCGTCCTATACTATGCTGCCCCAAACTTGCATTGTGGAATCTATGACTTTCTTGGCTTATTTCTCTAGCTCATCGAGCTGTGTGGGTAGCTCTTCTATCTCTTGCTTCCTTGTGGCGATCTGTTCTAAAGGTGTAGAGGGGTGTATCAAAGCATCCAAAATACTGGTTTCAATCTATAGCTTCTCAATAAAAGCTCTAAGTTTCTTTTCTTTGGATACCGCATCCAGCTCTGTGGTGCCCTCCAAGACATGCTGACATGAATCTGCTATTTCAACTTCCAAATCCACGTGTTGTTTCTACAAAACCTCTATCTCTTGTGCTTTATCCTTGGTAAATTTATCCTTGTCTCAGTGCAATTTTTCGACCTTGTTTTGCGCTACATCTTCTTTCTCCTACGACCATAAGTACTAGTCATTGATACTCTTCTATCTATTAGCCAATTCTTGGTTGGCCACTTGTTGCATGGATACCAACATCTGGTTGGACAGTCTATTGATATCCAAGGCAATGGTTTTCAACTGGTGCAGGGAACTATTCAAGTCCTCCCTTCGAGTGTCAATCACAATTGAGGGAATTTGAACATTCCTGGCCCACGGCTCAGTGCTAATTGAAACATACTCCTGTGTAGCTGTGCTCTCTGGTACTCTTTGCAAACTTATATTATAAACATAATCCAATTTAGTTCTTACCTCGATGAATACTTCCTATGCTTATTTCTTCATTTCTTTTGTGGCGGCATCAGTCACATCATTAGCAACCTTGAAAAGTAGGTGCAGTTGTTCTTCCATTGATGACATGATGTTGTTGTTCGCAACCTGATCCATTTGCTTCTTTTCTCTGATTTCCTGAAGTATGCATTTTTTGTCTAGGTTAGTAGGTGTCTCTGTTGATGATTCATCATCCGATTGGTGGTCGTATTTTCATACAGGATCCTTAGGTGCATCCACCATTTTTTCTATTGAAGCTTCTGCTATACTAATCGGTTCTCGCCACTCTGCAGGACAACCATTAATCTCTGCCTCTAGTTTTGTATCAGACATTATGTACCTCATTGCTACCCATTTCTTGGCGGGGTCTCTCCAAGCATGAACATAAACAATGTGGGGTCCAATTGCAAAATGCACAATCCTCTGATACTTTGTCATGGATTCCTCTATCAATCATGGAAATTTTCCGTTGCGACCTGCAGTGCATCTGAGTAGATCCCAAATTGGATTGAGAAATATACCTTTCTCTCTGCATCCTTAATCCACCATAATTTCTGATATCTGGCACCTTTACACACTTCTATCACTTTGACATCCATCCCTTCGTAATCCTTTGGTTCCATCCAAGCCACTAACACAATCAAGATGAGGATCAAACTGTATGTATATGATCTTGCACCCTCCTATGTGGCCTCTGCATCCTACACTAGCTGGTTCAATAGAAAAAGAGACCAATTCATTCATGTGCCTTGTGCACATAACATAGCACATGCAACCTCCTTGGAATTACACTGAACCATATGGTTCTTCCATACTACTTTACTAGCCAGAATCCTGGCACCAATATGGACCACGTGGTCATTTATGCTATCAATGTGGTAATATCTCCCATCACACTCTAGAGCATAATGTTTCTTTAGAGTCATTGTCATCTTTCGGTCATTATCTTTGCCTCGGATATACTATTATTAGATTTTTAACATTAAGCTAGCATTGTATTAGGATCTTTAATTGAAAGAATAAGAAAGCACAACTGTCAAACACAAGAGACAATGAACAGAGTGTTTTTCCTCGGGGAAACCATAAATGGAGAAAACCCCGCAACTTCCTCAAAGATAGAATCAGCACCAAAAGTAAAACCCCAAAATACTAAGATGATCTCCCAATAGCAGTAACCTCTTTCTTCCTAGCCCCAATGTCTTCTTCTTCCTCATCTATGCGCTACAACTGAGTGTGAGTGAGTGTGTGATAAATAGAGAGGCTAGCTCTCTATTTATACTAATTCCTGACTTGACTAAACCCTTCTCTGTCTGACTTCTCTAGGAGAGTCTAATAACCCTAATGCCTTGAAACTGCGAGGAATTTAACCCTTGATCAATAGGAGGGTTACCCACAATGACTTGACATGACTTGTTTACATTATAGAACCTGTTGATAGGAACATCGAGGCATGACATGACTCAAGTACATTACAAACACATCCCGAAATAAACATCGGGGTACAATACATAAGATATATAGTTGAATACATTCCGAAGTTACAATTACATCAACACTCGCTCTTAACTAGGAAGATATTCTCTCGACACAATTTATCAGCACAAGTATTCTTCTCTGTATCATCTGGATCATCATCGATTCCTTGTCATATTCAAGTCATCTTCATCTTCAAGTCATCTTCATCTTCAAGTCATCTTTATCTTCGTATTTGGATCATCATCACTGGATCTGGATCATCACTAGAGCATCATCTCTGGATCTGGATGATCACTCAATCTAGATCATTACTACTGGATCATCATCATTGAAATCATCACGGGTGTTATGTCATGATTTGTCTCATCATAGGAAGTTCTATAGAGATAGCCCTTTTTCATTTTGGTTGTAGGCCTAGCCTCCGTGTAGGTCTTCTTCAACACTTATATCTGACACCAAGTCAGAATGGACCGCCCAACACTTATAATTGACCATGAGAGGAACACATCCAACACCATGTCAAAAAGGCACTCCTAGCACTCACATCTGATCATGTAGGAACCAATCCTATAATCACATCAAAAGGCCCAGTACTCACATCTATTCATGCAGGAACACATCCCACAACCCTATTGGAAAGGCTCAATGCTTATATCTAGCCATGTGGGAACACATCCTACAACCATGCTAAAAATCCTCTACAGTTACATCTATCCATGCAGGAACACATCCTGCAACCTTACTAGAAGGGCTCTGCACTTACATCCAACCATGTGGAAACACATCCTGCAACCATGCTGGAAGGGCTCTACACTTACATCCAACCATGCGGGAACACATCCTGTAACCATGCTGGAAGGGCTCTGCACTTACATCCAACCATGCAGGAACACATCCTGCAACCATGTTGGAAGGGCTTTGCAATTACATCCAACCATGTGGGAAAACATCCTACAACCATCCTGGAAGGGCTCTGCACTTACATCCAACCATGCAGGAACACATCCTGCAACCATGCTAGAAGGGCTCTCAACCCCAGGTTAAGGGTTCTTGGTAACTGACCAGGTGCCTCCATTCTCCAAGAGAATGGCATTAGCCCTTATATCTGATCAAGTGGGAACACATCCCTCAATCATATCAGAATGGCCATGCACTCATATCTGATCATGTGTGAACACATCCCACAGTCATATTAGAATGGCCCTCAGTCCTAGACCAAGTATTCCTGGTAACTGACCAGGAACCTCCATTCCAAGAATGGAATAGCCCTTATATCTGATCATGTAGGAACCAATCCTACAGTCATATCATAATGGCTCAGCACTCATATCTGACATGGAAGGAACCAATCCTCTCACCATGACAGAATGGCTCAACCATTACATCTAACCATGGAAGGAACCATTCCTATTACCATGTCAAAATGGCTCATGGACTCATCACTTCCCCTTGGAAGGAACCTCGATCTAGAGAACACCAAGCTTCTCCCCGAAGTACTCAAACTTCACTTTAGCTAATGGCTTCATCAACACATCAGCTATTTGTTCATCCATCGCAACATATTGGAGCTTCACTGCTCCTCTTTGCACCATATCCATGATATAGTGATATTTGATCTCAATATGATTCGACTTGTCATGGAACACCAGGTTCTTCGACAACTTCACACAACTCTGATTGTCGCAATATATACAAGTAGCATCTAACTGGAGATCAAATAAATCAGATAGTACCTTCCTCAGCCATACTTCCTAACAACTAGCCGAACAAGCTGTGACATACTCTGCTTCAACTGTACTCAGTGTCACATAAGATTGATTCCTGCTAAACCAAGAGATCACACCTGATCCCATACTAAAGAACCACCCTGAAGTGCTCTTCCTATCGATGGCACTTCCTACCCAATATGAATCAACATAACCCTCCAGGTTAATCTTCTGACTTGCCTTATACTTGAGCCCATAATCAACTGTACACCTTAGGTACCTCAGAATATGCTTTGCAGTAATCAAGTGAACATGTCTCGAATCTGTCAAGAACTGGCTCAAGGTGTTCATAGCAAAGCAAATATCTGGCCTTGTGTTTGTCAGGTACATCAAGGACCCAATCATTTGACGATACATCATAGCATCAATCACTTCTAATGAAGCATCACTCAGTAGCTTCAGGTTCAATGCCATAGGTGTGGTCATGGCCTTGTAGTCCATCATCCCAAACCTCTTTAGGATGTCTACTGTATATTTCCCTTGTCCCAGAGAAATTCCATCTACATTCTGCCACACCTCCATGCCTAGAAAATAATGCATCATACCAAGTCCTTCATTTCAAATTCAGCAACAAGCTTCCTCTTCGTATTAGCAATCAACCCATCCATACCTGTTACAAACAAATCATCTAAGTACAATAGGAGCATCACTGGGTTGCCATCTTCAACCTTATAGTAAAGGTTGGAATCTGCTTTACTCTTGGTAAATACCAAACTGGATATAAAGTTGTCAATTCTACCGTACCATGTCCTGGGTGCCTGTTTCAAACCGTACAGGGATTTCTTCAATCTACACACATGAGACTCCCTGTCATGCATCTCAAAACTGAGTGGTTGTTCCACATATACTTCCTCTTCCACTACACCATTCAAGAAAGCAGTCTTGACATCCATCTAGTGTATCTTCCATTTCATCACTACATCCAGGGCAAGTACTAATCTGATAGAATTGTATATGGCTAGAGGTGCAAAAGTTTATTCTTAGTCTATTCCTTCTTTATATTTTTCTATGCTACCAAATGCAGCATGCTTGATCTTGTAGATCCATTTGGAAGTTACAACTGACTTCCCTTTTGGTCTTGGGACAACATCCCAAACATCATTCTTCATCATCGATTGATACTCTTTGATCATAGCATCCTTGCATTCTTTCCATTCTGCCACTTCTCCATAATTTGAAGGTTCTTTATCAATGAAATCACATAATAATGCTACATACCCGAAGCAGGATCTGGTCCTCTTTCTTTCTATGTGATTCTCTTCTGGAGCCCAATATCTTTCTACACCTTGGATAGCTTCTCATACCCAAGCATGTTTCCTCTTATGAGGATTATTTTCCTGAGGTGGATCTATAGGTTCTTGTGGTTCTTCAAATTCTTGATCTTCTTCTTAAGTTTCTTCATTCATGGTTGTATCATGAATTCTAGGTGCTTCTTCAAGTTCTTCAGCAGGTCTCTTTCTAGATTTGTTGTAAGCTGAGTCTTCATCAAATGTCACATCCCTGATGATGTTGATCTTCTTGAATCCTTCGAAGTATATTCTGTAAGCCTTCGATATTTTAGAGTCCCAAAAATATACCCTTCTTTCCTGAAGGATCTAATTTAGTTCTCTTCTCTTTTGGAATGTGTATCTACATTGGACAGTCGAATATTCTGAGATGGATGACTTCTGGTTTCTTTCTAGAAAATACTTCTTCAGGTGTCTTGTTCTCGAGTACTCTGTGTGGAGAATGGTTATGTACATACACCGTTGTTCTAGCAGCTTCTACCCATAGATGCATAGGAAGATCTTGATCATGAAGCATTTCTCTTGTAGCTTCCATAATAGTTGTATTCTTCCTTTTTGCAATCCCATTCTGTTGTGGATTATATGGAGTGGACAACTCCCTCTTAATCCCTAAGTCTTTGCATAACTCTTTGAATTCATTTGATGTGAATTCTCCACCATTATCTAATCGAAAAGTCTTGATCTTGTTTTCAATGTGGTTCTCGATCAAGGCTTTGAATTCCTTGAACTTGCTGAATACTTCATCTTTGTTCTTTATGAAGTAAATCCATGTCTTCCTAGAAAATTCATCAATGAAAGAAACATAGTATACATACATGCTGAGTGAACTTGATGACATTGGACCACATACATCGGAGTGGATGATTTCCAAGATTCCTTTTTCCTTGCTCTCGCTACTTGGAAATGTCTTCTTTTTGTTCTTTCCTTTCGCACATCCTTTGCAGACTCCATCATGTTTTTCTTGAATTTCTAGAAGAACTTCAACAACTTTGCTTACAAGCGGTAATGCTCTATAATGCACATGTGCAATCCTTCTATGCCAAAGCTCATTTGCCTCTACTATGTCATGGACTAAATCTTGTTCTGGATGGCCCTTCAATTTGTATAGACCTCCTTCTTATTCCCCACTCACTACTACATCATTAATAGTATTTTCCTTTGGACACATGATAACTTGGCCATCTATAACTACAACCCTCATGCCTTTTGCATCTAATGCAGATATGGAGAGGAGGTTCTTCTTTAGTCCTGGTACAAACAATACATCTTGCATCTTCATATACTTTCTAGAGTCTAGCTTAGAGGAGGATTCCCCATTTCCTTTTATTTTATACTTGTAGTCATCTCCAAGATTCACCTTGTGAGGTGATTCATGTTCTGATAGTTTCACAAAGGATTCCTTGAATCCTGTCATATGCTTGGAAGCCCCACTATTTGTAAGACAATCATTGATTCCATGAGTAATGTTTCCCATGACAGTGGAAATCAAAACATATTCTTCATCACTTGAAGAATCTTCACTTTCATATCTGGTTCTATTTGTGGAAGGTTCATCATCCTCTACATCATACACATGATGTCTTCTCTTGTTTCCCTTCTTATTATGGGAGTTAATCTTGTTTTTAGGACAGTCTTTCGCAAAGTGTCCTCTTTCATCACATGTATTGCATCTTAATTTAGATAAGTCCTTTCTAATGTTATCTTTATGGTGAAAGGTCTTACCTCTAGAGTGATGAGAGTTTCTTCTGCTTTTCTTGGAGTGAACTATGAGAGCTTTATATTCACTTCCCATCTTCTCTTCTCAAGATGCTATCCGAGCTTCTTCTTGAGAGCATTCTTCCCATAGTCTGCTAAACTTGACTAACTTCTTTCTGGCACAAATTCCTTGAATAAAGGAGTTCCATGATCTAGGGAGACCATTCACGGCGGTCATTACAATATCTACATTTTCCACTTCTTCATCTACTGCTTCTAGCTATTCCTTGATCTGAGAGACCCTTGTAAAGTAACACTAGATGGTTTCTACATTCTGGATCTTTACATTCTTCAGTTGGTTTCTCATAGTCATCTTCCGGTTTATGTTCTTCCCTTCAAACAATTTGGTTAGGGCATCAAGCATAGATTTAGGTGTATTTAGGGAGGACACTTGTGGTATGAGGTGATCCTTGATTGAATCAGTAATAATCCTCTTTTCTATAACCAACTTCTTCTTGTGTAAGGCCTTAGCCTCATCTCCCTCTGGAACTAGAACCTCCTCACTGATATAGGAGTCCAACTCATTTTCTTCCAGGACCAGGGAGATCCTATACTTCTAGGCTAAGAAGTTATCAACTCCCTCAATATTTTCATCAATATTGGTATGATGAGACATATTAACTAAGAATCTCAAATGTAAATACAAAATATTTAGATATTACCAGGTCAAGATGTCAGATTTGGATTTGGAGCTGAAATTCTGTAGTGCTGGTTTAGGAGCAGATTAGGGTTTTTATTTTTTTGGAGTTCTATCCAACCAAATGCTTTGATCTTGATCTCTAAACTTTGATTTTTGGGAGGATATCAATCCAGGCCTGGGCTCACTAAAAAATTCCACTTCAATGAAAATCCCTAATTTCCAGTAGTAGTGTCAGGTACAAAACTGAAAAACTTCATAATTGGATTCTGCTTCAACAAAAAGATGCGCCCTAGGGAGGAGAGTTATTCCAACCTTACTTTTATGAAAAAATATCTAGATATATCCACAAATTAGGAATCCCTAGTTCCCACAGATGCACAGTGTCTTATTCTTAGGTTAGCTCCGATACCATGTTATATTTTTAACATTAAGCTAGCATTATATTAGGATTTTTAACTAAGAGAATAACAAGCATAGCAATCAAACACAAGAGACAATGAAAACATTGTTTTTCCTTAGGGAAACCATAAATGGAGAAAACCCCGCAACTTACTCAGAGATAGAATCAACACCAAAAGTAAAACCCCAAAACAGTAAGATGATCTCCCGACAGAAGTAACTTCTTTCTTCCTATCCACAGTGTCTTCTTCTTCCTTAGCTATGCACTAGAACTGAGTGTGAGTGAGTGTGTGATAAATAGGGAGGCTAGCTCTTTATTTATACTAATTCTCTACTTGACTAAACCCTACTAGGGCCGACTTCTCTAGGAGAGTCTAATAACCCTAGTGCCCTGAAACTGTGGGGACTTTAACCCTTGATCAATAGGAGGGTTACCCACAATGACTTGACATGACTTGTTTACATTATAGAACCTCCCAATAGGAACATTGGGGCATGACATGAATCGAGTACATCAGGGTACAATACATAAGATATATAGGTGAATACATTCTAAAGTTACAATTACATCAACAACTATGAGGGGTGTGTCCCATCTTTGGGTAAGCCCATTACTGCGGAAATCAATTCCACTATGACTACTACCGACTCATCTAGCCATAAATACCCACCATGAAAACATGGAAACAATTTTTTCACACATGCATTCCCCTCAGTTGGCCGCCCATAGTCCAGTTTATCGATCAACCCGAGTAATACAAGTTTGTCCAATCCTCTTTCCCAATCTTATGGAATACTCTCTATTGGGGTGCCTTCTACTAGTACCATTGGTAGATACGACTCCTTCAAGACATCCTCTAAGGAAAGTAGGTCATGGTATTCATACCTTTCCTGCATCAGTGTAGGTACAATATCAAAAGTGCATACCATCCCTTCTAGTATCGTCGACATCCTATTATGGTTTCTTTGACTCTTCATGATTTTCCTAGCTTACGCACCACGCCAACTAGGAGGGATGTAGCCATGGATGTCCTTTATAGACACCCCTGATCTAACATCATAATCCATAACTTGAGGGCTCGATGGCACTGTCTTTGGTGTACCTTATCCATGCATCCTTGTGGCCGTTCTAGTCCATCGCTTCTATGATACTAGGGAGATAGGATTCTACGCCTTCCTCTTCATTGACAAGCCAACCTGCATACTTGCATTTTATTCTTCTATTGCAAATGGTCTGAGCGATGAATCTTGCTCACTCAAAATCTCAATGGTGTATGGGTTTCTCTGCATACTGTACCAATTCCCCTCTTGACTTACTAAGATCACACCCTTTCCAGAATGAGAAACTTCCTTACCCTACTTAGCTTTACTCAACATCCCTATTGACAACATGTTAACTTCTGCAACTCAACATAATTCAATTTTTCTCAATGGTGTCTTCTAACCATAGCATGCTTCCTCTTATAGCGCTAACTCAAGTCAGACATCATCATTATGACATCAATTTGATCATCATGACTAAATCATTCATTAACTACCCAAATCTTCCATTGATTCTTCCAATGTACCAGTTGGATCCACTATCATTACATGTCACTTCTAAAAGTGCAATCGTTTAACTACTTTAACTGTCTTCATTTATTATAAATGTGACATATGCCCGTAGCCCTGCGGCTGTTGTAGCATGACCTCCTACTTGCACTAATAACTCCTACTTTTGTGCAACCACTTTCTCTTGGTGCGTCGTCCCTTCATCCATAATACTACACACACACACACACACACACATATATTTAGCTACGTGGTGCACTAATCAATGCGTTGTTCTAGCCTTATCCTATAAGCCTTTAGTCGATTACCATTCACCATCTTTGGTAGCATTGTTCCATCTAACTTTTGCATCTGAACTTCACCTCCATAAGTAATAGAATTAACAAGATATGGACCTAACTAATGCATCTGCAGCTTACTTGTATGCTTTGGGAATTTATTTTCATACGTCAATACCAAATCTCCATGCTAAAACTATTTTTTCTTTATGCGGTGATCATGCCAAGCGTTATAGATATCCTTATCGATGTGCTAATGGAAACCTACAATAAAGCAGTCCTCTTCAAGATGTAGAAATTGTACTACGTGCTCCTCTAGCACTATTTCATCATCCATGTCTATCACTGCTACAATGCGTAGACTAGGAACAATGTACTCCATAGGCATGACTGCCTCTTTCCCATATACCAATTTGAATGGTGTTTTCCCCATCAATCTCTTGCAAGTGGTGCAATATTCCCATAGTACTACAGGAATATTCAAGTCCCAATCATCACAGTTAGGTTTACATACCTTTGTAAGAGCATGCTCCAATATCTTGTTGAAATATTCTACTGTTCCATTTGCCCATGGATGATATGGTGTACTTTTCTTATGTTGTATTTGTAATTTTTCTGTTAGCGCACTTACTGTGCGGTTGATGAAGTGATTGCCTTGGTTGCTCATCAATATCCTTGGACATCCAAACCACGTCATGATGTTGTCAAATAGAAACCACATTGTTGTTGCAGTGGTGCAATCCATGACTGGTGCAACCTCTTCCCACCTCGTTAAGTAGTATGTCATTGTGATTATGTACTGCGCACCAGTTCTCTTCCAGATGGGTTGATTAGACCCATGAAATCCACAACCCATTTATCAAAATTTTGCAAGGTTACTTGTGGCACTAGTAGAATCTCATCCTATTGTGATGGTTTTAGAGTGCGTTGATAGATATTGCAACTCCACGCATAATCTATCACATCATTATGTAAAGTGGACCACCAAAGCCATCCACAAAGCACCTTTATCGCATGAGCTCATCCTCTATAGTGTCAACCAGTAAATCCCACATGGGAGTCCTCTAAAATCTCTCCTTGTTCATGGGATAGGGCACATTGCCGCAAAATATCATCTGAGCCAATTTTGTATAACCTCCCCGCAATCAACTAAAAATATGAGGCCTTGACTACCAATTGCTTTTTTTTTCTTGTTGAGAAATCTTTCGGTGTGACTCCTATCACCAAAAAATGGATTATTTGGTCATAATAATCATCTACTATGTCGACTCTGAATAGTTGCATATCCGACAGTCCTTCGTCAATTGGCTCTTCACCTGTCTTAATCTGGGATAAATGATTGGGGCCAACATTCAAGTGACTCAGCTTCACAATTATCTCAAAATCAAACTCCTGAAAGAAAAGTAGCCAGTAGCATATCTTCTCCCCTAACACTGGATTATTGGCTAGGTAATTCAAAGAAGAATGGTCAGCAAACATATTAAAATGACCACCTAAGAGGTAATGCCTAAAATTGTGCAGCATATATACCATCACCGGACCTTCTCTTTTTGTGGTCGTATAATTTTTCTCTGCAACTGATTACTTTTGACTAGAAAAATAAATTAGGTGATCAATATCTCCTTCCCCTGGTTGTACGAGCACCACACCTAGCATAATAGATGATGCATCCACATGGACAAGAAAATCCTTGTTCCAATATGGGAACACAAGTATTGGTGCTGAAGCCATATTGACCTTCAGTGTGTCGAAGCTTCCTCGAAATTCTAGACTCCATACAAATGCAACATCTTTCTTTAACAGTTTCTCCATAAGGGTAGTAATCACATCATACCCTCTGATAAATGTGTGATACTACCCGATGTGCTAGAATGTTTCCCTAAGAATATTCACATTTGTCAGTGGTGGCAAGCTCAAAATGAGCACTATCTTCACAAGGTCAACCAACAATACTTTCTTGCAAACAATGTGACCCAGCAATATTCCAAAAGGTGCACAGAAAATGCACTTTTTTTATTTCAGCACAATCTGATGTTGTCGACATCTTTCTAGAATTAGTCGCAGGTTTTACATATGATACTTGATTAGACCATACAATTTTCAATCATCCATATAAAATTGTAGGAACTTCTGAATGAAATATTTGAATGCAGAGACAATAACCGAGGAAAATGTCGAAGGTTCATTCTTCAACCCAAAAGGAACCACTATGTATTGCAAGTAGCCCCATTTAGTGACAAATGTCATTTTATGTCAATCTAATTTTCTGAGTCTTATCTGGTGATAACCAGAAAATCCATCTGTAAACAAGCACATATCCCTATTTCCTACTCCTTCAAGTACTTCTTCAGTGGATGGTGTCAGAAATGGATCATGCATACATGAATCATTCAATTTTATTAGGTCGACATAGATCCAAACTTCACCCATTTTCTTGTCTTGGACCACCATAGGACTCATCCATTATGGTTCTTCAACTAGCTCAATTACTCCAGCATCTAGCATCCTATCTAGCTCATATTTAACCCTCTCCTTGTATCACAGATTCAAGCGATATGACCTTTTCCTTACTGGTTTCACATATGTTTTTAATGGAATCTTCACCTCTCCCAAATCACCTAGTATCCCTTTCATTTTAGATAATTTGGTTGGAAACAGATATTGAAATTCATGTAGCAGCTCTGTGATTTTTTCCATAGTCTCTTTGTCCCAGTATTCCCCAACACTTGCAAATTTTGGGATCTCCTCTATCCCAATATTGAATTTTATAATATTCAGTGGCTAGTTCATGGGATCGGTTGGTATATCTAGTGCTATTTTATCCCAACTTCCTTTTGTTTTTGGAATATTGATATTCTGTAGCTCATCATAATCCTCAGGTCTACCAGACACATTATAACATTCCATCATCGGTTGTATGTGGAAATTGGCATGTGGATCCACTAGATATGCAACTTGAACTACTTTTAATACCACATCTTGGATGATCTTAAGTGCATTGTAGACATCAGGATTTGCATCCGTGAAACTAAAGGTATGAGAAAAGAAAACCATCAGCTCCTCCCAAGTGGTTATTTCTCTGTGAAAATCTACTGATACAAACCATGATCTTGACATTTAATCCAATGTGTGGACAAAGGCATGGACCCATTCATCCTTTGGTCATGATGCCCACAAAGTCTGGCATTCCATCAAATGATTTTTGGGTTCATTCCTCCCTTCACACCTCCTAATATGATATATTTATGCAACACTGAAGTGCACTATCATCAACCATCAACACTACACCCATCCATTAATTGTTATTTTATGAGTCCCCCACCAACATGCTGGAGTAGCCTTCAGTAGTTCCTCCAATTCCAACAATCGTTGCGGTTCTAACACCTTCTCTTCAAACTCCATTAAGAACATGAATAGCTGAGGGATCCCTTCATAAATTGGTAATTATACAATCTCATTTGCGACATGGCACATAAATTTCATAATCAAACTGGATTTCCTAAATTGACACCTCGTGCAGGTGACTTTGCTAGTTTTCTAATGCATCGTCATAATCGAAGAATGCAGAACTAGCGCTACGCCAACCAAGTTCTCCATTAGAATTTGGGTGAATTTTTTCCTCTGAAATGTTGTAAGCATGATCCCATCCCTTGAAAACTTCATCTTTCACTGGTTCAATATATCTTCTCCCTTCATTTGGATCCATAGGAGAAATGACTCAGATGTTATGGTTTTCAAATGTCATCATCTGCTTCCTAAAGTTAATTACTGCCATACTATCATTAGCCCATTCAATACCCAGAAATGCAGGATAGGATCCTCCCCCATCAACAACTTCAATCACATCAAAATCAAGGTAGGTCTTCATACCTTTAACATCTATGACCAGGTTCGACACATGTCCGATTGGTTGTACTTTGTCCTGATTAGCCAATCGTAGCTACACAGGGGACCAACCCAACATCGACCTCCCCATATTTTTCCATGCCTACTTTGTTAGGATATTCACATCTGATTTGAGATCCAAAATGATTGAATCTACTTCATAGTACCCTATCTTAATTTTCATGCACATTTCTTTGCCCGTATTTTTCTTATGTAAAGAGTTCACTAAGGAGTCCTTCTGATCCTTACCTGGGAGGTGCCACAAATTTTAAATCTCGGCTAGAGCATTGATATATTTTTCCAACAACAAGAAACTCTCAAATAATTTCTGCAACGTACCATGTTGTCATGATGGTCCTGACTCCAATGAAGACTAAAAAACATAGGGAATTTCATAAAAAGGTGACTTACCAGGATTTCTGTCGATCGCATCTCATACTTAGAAGAATGGATATTTTCAGTTGTGATATCAAATGACACCTTATTATTCCCAACCAATCGAACCTGCTGGTGGGTCCCATCCTCTCCGGTCATCACACCCCTGTGGGTGACAATAATGACATTGACATCCTCCATTCTGGGTTTTGCTGAGATCATCACGATTGTCGACCCTTGAGTCTGATTCATTGATGGATTCTGGTTTAGTGGTGGATTCTAGTTCAATGGTGGATTCATCAAATGATTCACAGTATTATTCTAAAGTGGAATTTGATTCTAATCCTGGTTCTACAACTAATTCTTGTTCTGTAGCTGATTTTGATTCTACAACTAGTTCTGATTCTGCAACTGAGGAACATTTCCTGCCTTCCATCTTGCGATTAGTTGTGGGAAGTTATCGATGGTATGATCAATTGTGGTGCAGTATGTACATGAACACTGCAATTGTGGGAAATCTCTCTAGTAATTTACGAATACCCCACAATTGTAACACTGGACAAGTCCGCGACCTCATCCTCCTCTACCAAAGCCTCCTCCTCTTCCTCGAAATCCTTCGCGGAGTCCTCCTTGTTGTTGGTACTACAGCTGGGCTAATTTTTGTAGCGAGGGATTCGACTTCATCACCATATTTTGCATGTATCCACATTCTTCATGTCAGTTCCCATAGACTTGGCATATACGGCACCATGGTACACTATCGCAAATCAATGGGTTCAGCACTTCAGATAGAATATAATTTCGGAAATCAAGGCAAGTATATTTGGTGTGTCCATCTATGCGACATTGAGTGCACCAAATATCCACACAATTATCTTTCCCCTTCTTAATGTCTTGTAACATAAGTGTCAATTTCGACAGCTGTTCCTAAATTTGGTTCATTCCAGCTATGCTTTCTCCAATCGGTGAAGCCTCTAACTTCATTGCGATCTCTAGAGCCTCGCTATGTGTCACAATATTCAGCTACATTAGCGGTTGTCAAATATGAGATACCAATGATGTGATAAACCATTCTTTGTGTTGAACATCACTCATATGAAAACTGACTCTCACCATGAGTGTCTTAAATATTTGATCGAAGTCCCAAACAATCTCATTAGGAAATTCCTTGATATCAGTTTAACTCTGTAATATATTGTGCTTCATATTTGGGCTTTCTGAATTCTTCAATTAGTCCTTTCCGGAATTCATACAATTTTTTTGCAAGGGTCCCCATAGGAACTTGTATAAATTTCATGTACCGATCCAGTGCATGACCTCGAAGAGTAGTCACCAATTGACCTTTCTTGACATCATCATCAGTAATTTTTCTGACAATCCACACCGCTTCACATAGAAACCAATACTGCTCGAGATCGTTAATCCCATTTCCATGGAACAAAGGTAACTTTGTGTCATCGACCACCATCTTGGGCCTTCTTCCTATAGACACTGATCTACTACTAGAATGTTACTGGCACGTCGGGCATGTCTACCTGGAACTTGTGCTTTTTCCCAAATGTGGAGTAGTGCATGGAGGCATGGGTACGTTGTTGCTGGGGTTTGACCTTATTGTTATCCTAGGAATATTATGGGGCTGGTCGCCCTATTCATCACTATACGATCGCTTCATCCTGTGTGGTCTTCCTTCATGGTCTTGCGTTTCAATCACAGTAGGACCTTCCCCTATCATCTTCCTCTTCTCTTGTCGAAACCTTTCTCCTCCCCTCGTAAGATTACTTTCTTCCTCAGCTTCCCTCATAGTCTCATAAAAAATTGTAACTATCTACCCCTTATCTTCACATTTGTCCCCCCCTCATGGTATCCATTGCCTCCGCACACTGGAGTTGTACTACTCGAGGTGCATCTTCATTGACAATTGCATAGATAAAAAGAACATACCTATGGGTCCATTGAAAAATTCCCTTTCTGCTTCACTATAGGACTTGGTAGTGTCGACTACAAATTCAGTGATATATCCCTCTAGGATACTATCAAGCCAAACCTCAACATCCCGCGATCCTTTGTTGTCATTTTCCTACATCTCCTAGATCAGTGTTGGGTTCCAAGAAGTTGGCTCTCCTCCTTGGAATTTTTTCTTTTCGTAAGTGAACCGCGCCAACCACTCGTACAATATGATGGGAAATTCAGAGAAAAATAATTCATGAGGACCATCATGTATGTATCTTTCCAACCACTTATCCGTCGTCAGTCTAGGGTTCTTATTTTTTGTCTCAGCAAATTCTTGTAGCTTCTAATCAAACCAATCTTGAATTTATAGTCTCGTCAGATACCACATATCCTCCTCTCAGTCACAACAGGGTCCCGTCAACGAAACCATTTTTTGGCGGAAACCCAACCAACAAAACCCAGTCGACAGGGGCTCCCTTTTCTATAGATGCTTAGCTCACTACAATCTCCCTAAGCACCGACCTAGATAGGTTTTACCCTATCTAGCAACACCGGTGAAGCGAATGAAGTCTCACCCAAGATGTTCAAAGGAGATTTGTCATAACCAAGTTTCTGCATAATAAAAGAGGACTATGTGCATTGATAATTCATCAACTTGGCTACAGATCTGACCATCTACTTAATCATCAATAGAACCATTCATCATTGCTCTTAAAATATCCCATCATTCATTCATAACAAAAGTAATCATACTGTTATGCAAACAAATCTAGATAAATAACATCATTTAAAAGCAGTACACACTGCATCATAAATCCATGTTGCACATTAAATTGCATTCACCATTAGACCACAAAAACAGTAAGACCGAAAATGGTAAAAGAGACAACAATAAAGATCAAATCCTACTTTTTTCATATTACTTCTATGCAATGATTCATAGATTCAAAACAATCTACAGTTCAACTGAGTATCAAACTCTCAATTTAGATTCTCCTCCTTTTCCACATTTTCAATTCTTCTTCTATTTATAGGCTTGTGCCTTTAGATTGAAGGTCCACTTCTAACTAACTCTTAACCAATTCTTAACTGAATCTACAAAATAATGCCCAATATATGCAAAATATGGTCGAAAGTACAAAAAGTGACATAAAATACATAAATGGTCTGTTTTCCTGCCATGCCCACCATCTTTCACTTGCGCGATGTCTTCTGAGCTTGTGCAGCACCCACGGTGTCGTGCAACTAACTTGTCCCAAAACCCCTGCCAACACTCACACCTCTATGTTGGTGACATAGAGATCACTTTTGAATGTGTTGTTGCAAGAAAACATTCCATTAAACATGAAAATGAACACCTTGTAGCGGTTGAAGACAAAACAAGATCAACTCCCCCATCACCACTTGAGATTCATGAAGTTGTTCCAAGCAAGAAGGAAGAAGATGAGGAGGTTCATTTGCAAGAGCCTCATTTTCTTGAAGGGTCCTTAAAGATGAATGAAAAGAAGATACAAAAGTCCCTTAGCATTTTTGGAAGGGGTTTTGGACACACTAGTTGTGCAACATCGTGGATGTTGTGCAAGCTCAAAATACACCACACAAGAGGATATTGGCGCGCAAGCGAAGAATATATTATTTTGTATATATTGTGTCACCTTTTTGTACTTTGGACCATATTTTGGGGATATTGGTCATTATTTTGTAGAATCAGTTATAAGTTAATTAGGAATTTGTCCAAGTGGACCATGAATGTAAAGGCACAATCCTATAAATAGAAGTAGAATTGCAAATGTTAAAACTGAGAGAGAGAGAGAGAGAGAGAGAGAGAGAGGTTGATGCCATAGATACCTGGAGACTCAGAGATAAATTGAGAGAACTTGTTGAATTATGAATTGTTTAGAATCTATGGGTTGTTGCGCGGAAGTAATATGACAAGACAGGACTTGATATGAATTGTTGTTTCTTTTATCTTTTCATGTCTTACTATTTATGTAGTCCTATGATGAATTATTATTGAATGTGAAACATGGGTCTATGATGCAATGCTTCTTACTTCTAAATGATGTTATTTTTCTAGATATGTTTGCACATAAGTATGCTATTGTGGTTATGAATGAATGATGTGACCTGTTATGAGTAATGATGAATGGTCCTGTTAATGGTTAAGTAAATGGCTAGATAGATTAGATAAGTACATGAATTTTCGATGCACATAGTCCTCTTTTATTATTCAGAAACTTGGTTTCGATGGCTCTCCCTCAAACATCTTAGGTGAGACTTCATTTGCTCCATGAGTGTTGCTGAGTAGGGTAAAACCTATCTAGGATGGTGCTCAAGGAGATCGTGGTGAGTTGAGAATCGACAAAGTGGGAACCTCTATCGACTGGATTTGTTGGATGGGTTGCGCCAATAAATGGTTTAGTTACAAGACATCAATAAAGGGAAAGATAATCGTGAAGATATTTGGTGCACTCGATGTCATGCTGATTGACACACCAAAGATACTTACCCTGATTTCCAAAATTTATGTTATCGAGAGTGTCGAACCTATTGAGTTGCTGTAGTGTACTATGGTGTCACATATGACAAGTGTACATGAATCGACACAAAGAATGTGGATACATGCAGAATATGGTAACGAAGCCAACAAGCTTATACTGCACTTTCTGTTGCTCGCCAGCTCGATTGGGCATGAAGATAAAGATTGTCACACATATGACTTACTCTAGGGAAGAACGTATGACTCATACTATGTGAATGGGTAAGATCATCGATCCATGCAGCAACTGAAGTCGCAGTTGAAAATGGTGCAGCCACCATCTCAACCGCAGTATGTGATGTCATCGTAGATGTAGTTTATACCACCACAACCGCAACAACAGTTCATGCTATAGCCACTGTATAACCAGATGTAGATGGCTCTGGCACAGCAACCGTACATTTAGGAATCTCACTATGTTCAACAGTATCCAAATTCCACGCAGCACCAGTTGAATTAGCAATAGTACCAGCAATAGGGAGGATTTCGCGGAGGATTCCGAGGTCGAGGAGGAGTTTTTGGTGGAGGAGGAGGATGAGGTCATGGACCATTCCAATGTTAAAATTGTGGGGTATTCAAACACTACCAGAGAGACTATCCATTATTGCATGCACAGTGTACATGTACATATTGTACCATGTTTGATCACATGGTTGAGAACTATCCACAATTGATCACGAGATGGCAGGTAGGAAAATTTCCGCAGTTGCAAATTCAGAATCACTTACAAGCCCAGACCTAAAACTAGTTGCAGAACCATAATCAGTTGTTGAATCAGGCCCAAAATCAAATTCCACTCCAAAATTAGAATGTGAATCAACCTATGAATTTGCTATTGGACCAGAATCTGCTAATGAACCAGAATTAGGGGTCTACAGTTGCGACGATCTCCGCAGAGCCTAGAACTGAGGATGTTGATGTTGATATCGTCACCCATGGAGGTGTGACGGTTGGAGAGGATGGCCCCCGTCCACAAGTTCGATTGGCTAGGAAGAAGAAGGCACCATTTGATATTGCTATTGGAAGAGATACATTCTTGAAAGAGTAGGATGTGATTGGAAGAAATCCTAGTAAGTCACATGTTTATGAAATGCCCTCTACTTTTGATTCTTCGTTGGAGGAAAGATCATCGCAACAACATTGTACCTTTGAGAACTTCTTTGAGAGCTGCTTGTTGCTAGAAAGAGATCCCGATGCTCTTGTTGAGATTGAGAATATGTTGCATTGACTGGGTAAGGAGTGGAAGGACTCTGCGGTGAACTCCTTGCATAAGAAAAATATGGGAAAAGAGATGTGCATGAACATTCAAATTGGGGACTATGAATTAGATTCATTCATTATGGATCTTAGCTCTGATGTGAATATTCTGACAAAAAATACATGGCAAAAAATGGGGAGGTCGACATTGGGTTGGTCTCTTGTGCAGTTTCACTTGGTTAATCAAGCTAAAGTAAAACCAATTAGACATGTCTCTAACCTGGTTGTGGATGTTGAAGGTATGAAGACCTATGTTGACTTCGATGTGATTGAATTGTTGATGGTGGAGGCTCCTATCCCACATTGATGGGGATTATATGGGCCAATGATAGTATTGAAGTGATTAACTTTAAGAAGTGGATGATGACATTTGAGAATCAATACATCAGAGTCATCGTTCCTATGGATCCAAATGAAGGGCAGAGATATATTTAACCAGTGAAAGATGAATTTTTCAAGGGATGGGATCATGCTTACAACATTTTAGAAGATTACATCCACCCAAATACTGATGGAGAACTTGGATGGCACAGTGCTATCTTTGTGTCTTTTGATTCTGATGATGCGCTAGAAATTTGGAAAAATTGCATGCATAAGGTTTCATTCAGGATGTTTGGTTTAATCACACAATCATTGCACCATGTCGTGACTGAGATTGTTGAATTACCATTATACGAGGGATTGTCTGAGATGTATTCATTCCTCATGGAGTTTGAAGAGAAGGTATCCAAACCTTAGCGATTGTTGGCACTAGAGAAAGTACTGAAGGATACCCCAGCGTGTTGGTGGGTGACTCATAAGAAGACGATTGATGGATGGGCGCAGTGTCGACGGATGATGACAGTTCACTTAGGAGACAGAAAAACATATCACACTGGAAGGTATGATGGGTGGAACAACCCCAAATGTCATCTAGCAGAATGTCAGACTCTATGGGAATTGTGACCAAAATATGAATGGGTCCATGCCTTCTTTAACACTTTGGACAAAATGTCAAGGTCATGGTATGTATCAGTGGAGTTGTGTAGAGAAATTACCATGCGGAAGGAGATAACAAGTTGCTTTGCTAATACCTTCATTTTGAAGGATGCTAATCCCAATTTCCATAATGCACTGCAGGTCATCCGTGATGTGGTGTTGAAGGTAGTACTAGAGGCATATCTAGTGGATCTACATGCGCATTGCCACATGCAGTCAATGATAAAATGTTATAATGTGTCTAGAGGACCTAGGAATGATGATGAGCTATGGAATATCAATATTCTGGAAATAGAAGGGAGTAGGGATGTCGTAGTACTAGATATACTGATTGATCCCATGAATCAACCACTTAATATTAGAAAAGTCAACATTGGGATGAACGAGAACCCAAAATTTGCAAGTGTTGGGGATTACTAGGATGAAGAAACCATAGAAAAAATCACAGATCTCTTGCATGAATTTCAAGATCTGTTTCCGATGAATTTTTCAGAAATGAAGGGGATACTAGGGGATTTAGGGTAGTTGAAGATTCCACTAAATCCATATGTGAAACTAGTAAGGCAGAAGCATACCTCTTGAATCCACAATACAAAGAGAGATTCAAGGCTGAGATCGATAAGATGTTGGATGTTGGAATCATTGAGCCAGTCAAAGAATCAGAACGGATTAGTCCTATGGTGGTCCAACATAAGAAAACAATAAAAATTTTCATTTGTGTTGATAGGAGAAAATTGAATGATGCATGTATGCATTATCCATTTCCAACACCATTCACAAATGGAGTACTCTAAGGAGTAGGCAAACAGGATATGTACTCTTTTATAGATGGATTTTCTAGTTATCACCAAATAAGGATGACAAAACAAGATCGACATAAAATGACATTTGTTACTGAATGGGGCTACTTCCAATATAGAGTGATGCCTTTTGGGTTGAAGAATGCACCTAAAATATTTTCTTGGTTTGTCATTGCTGCATTCAAATATGTTATTAAAAAATTTCTTCAAGTTTACATGGATGATTGGACATTATATGGTCTGATTAGGGATCACCTTACAAAACTACGACTGATGCTGGAAATTTGTCGATAACATCAGATTGTGTTGAACTCCAAAAAGTGTATATTTTGCACACCTTTCAAGATTTTGTAGGGTCACATTATTTGAAAGAAAGGACTAATAGCCCATTGTGTGAATATTTCGCTGATTTTGAGCTTGCCGCCACCTACGAATGTGAATATTCTTAGAGTGACACTGGGGCACACAAGATATTATTGCAAGTTCATCAGAGGTTATGCTACAATTATAAACCCTATGGATAAATTATTAAAGAAGGATGCCACATTTGTATGGATTTAGGAGTGTCAAGAGAGATTTGACACACTGAAGGCCAAAATGTCTTCAGCGCTAATAGTTGTGTTCCCAAATTGGAACAAGTATTTTCACGTCTATGTGGATGCATCATCTATTGTGCTGGGAGTGGTGCTCATGCAACCAAGAGAATGGGACCTAGATCACCTAATCACTTTTACTAGTCATAATTTTTTCATTTTCTAAGAAAAACCATACAACCACAGAGGGAAAAGGTTTGGTGATGGTATATGCACTACGAAAATTCAGGAATTACCTCTTAGGAAATGACTTCAAGATGTTTACAAACCATTCTGCTTTGAAGTACCTAGTCAATAATCTTTTGTTGGGGGGGAATTTATGTCATTGGATACTTCTCTTTCAAGAGTTTGATTTTGAAATAATTGTGAAGTCAGGTCGTTTGAATGCTGGCCCTGATCATTTGTCCTAAATTGAGACAGGTGAGGAGCCCACAAATATTAAAGAAGGATTTCCTGATGCACAGTTATTCAGAGTCGACATGGCAGATGATTACTATGATCAGCTAATCCATTTTTTGGTGACAGAGTTGCACCAAAATATTTCACAACAGGCCAGAAGAAGCAGTTGGTGGTCAAGTCTTCATATTTCCAGTTGATTGTTGGACATTTATACAAACTTAGACTAGACAAGATTTTGTGGGGCTATGTTTTACCACATGAACAAGGACAGATATTGGAGGAATCACATACATGAGTCACTGGTGGACACTATGGAGGTCATGCTACTGCAAGGAAGGTGCTTCACGGAGGGTTGTGGTGGCCCACTCTGCATAATGACACAATTGATTATGTGTGGATTTGCGATGTCTATCAATGCATTGGAAAACCCTTGGGGTGGGATGAGATTCCACTGGTACTACAAATAACTTTGCATCCTTTTGATAAATGGCTCGTTGATTTTGTGGGTCCAATTAACCCACCTGGGAACAGAACTGGTGCGTGATACATAATCACAATGACTGTTGGCTATCTATGGGTAGACTCGAGTTTAATTTACTATACCAACAATACCCCTAGCTCACTGGCCCTTTCAGCGACAGACCGCAGAATGACTTGAAGTCTGACCCGAAGTTATCTTAGATGGGGTGGCTGAAGACTCAGGTGTCTTCAACCGGGTTCTGTAGCATCCTGGGGACTCGCGACTCTTCTTAGCCAGTGGGATCTCTCTCTTTGTGAGGGAGATCTCTCCTTCTAGCTAGCACTCTTAGGGAGTGGACTCTTATCGCATCACAGCTTCTTGGAAATGCACAAACTTACCCTTCTACTCAGCTCCTTCCCTGCGATATCTTACACTGCTACTCCTCAGACAATGCGATATCACCTTTCTATGCTATAATATGTCCTATAATGAGGCTCAATATGTGTATCACTCTCAAGGTCCTGCGACATCCTTCCTAGTCTAATAACTCTGTTAGTCTTCATAAGGGTGTTTAAACCACTTCACTTAAACTCTACCTTTTAACCCACTAACATCAACTACACTGAACTCGCGGAACTCATATACCAGAGTCACTTTACGCTGTAACTGTCAACTATCATGAATCAAGCATTGGTAAAATCATACACAGGCTACTTGATACATTTACTTGCTTTAACCTTCTATGCACTATAACTGAAGCATAACATACATACATTCATCACTGATAAGCAACGTTCATGTAACAGATAACAGATAACAACAGGTAAAACACAATCACAAGAACAGTCGCACAACACACGGGTTTTACATGGTTCACTTCCAGGGGGGAAGCTACGTCCATGGGAACTGGTTTTTATCTTATAGCTTGAGAGGGTAAACACAGTTCCACTGCAAACCTATTATGCAGCTTGAGATCTTCTGGGAAACTCCACACACGCAACCGGGAGCCCTTCTCTCTTAGATCTCTTCTCTTCTTATATTTCCTTCTTACAATATACTCTTTCTCTCTCTCTCTCTCTCAATCCCTATGGATTGTTACATTCATGCTCAAGGAGATAGGTACTAGTTACAGTAATATAACTACAGACTAAATAGCAGAACCAGAGCTCGACTCAAAGATCAGCTAATTGACTACTAGCTAATTGTCTATCTGTCTCTCTGTCTAACTAACTGACTAACTGTCTAACCTTTTACAATACAAAATACATGCTTATATAGGTGGCCCAAAGGTCTCACCCTATTACAACACTGTGGGCCTTTCCCAACAGTAACCCAAAAACCCTAACTGTGACAGTCAGCGCATCTGTACTGTGGGCTACCACTTTCTGTCACACCACAGCTTCCTGCAGTCTTCCACGATTCCCGGCGCTGATCGTGGGTATGGGAGCCACTTCCTCTATAGTCCTCTTCTATCCTTTGTCTTCAATACCTTGGCCCGTTGCTCCTTTTCCTTTATGAGGGTAGCTGAGCCCTCCTATCTTTGTCGCTGCCTTAAGTGTAGTGGTTGAGCTCTCTCTTCTCGGTCGCTCAGGTACTGTTTCCTTTGACTCTTTTCTTCCGATATAGCAGCTTTTCCTGTAGTTGCGGGGCCCTGCTCCAACAGCAACAGAGTATTTGACGAGGTGGGAAGAGTTTGCATCAGTCATGGATTGCACCACTGTGATAGAAGCAAGGATCATGTTTGAAAATATTGTGATGCGATTTGAATGTCAAAGGATATTGATGAGCAACCAGGGAAGTCACTTCATCAGCTACACAATAAGCATGCTAATAGAGGAGTTGTAAATATACCATAAGAAAATTACCCCATATCATCCATAGGAGAATGGAACAGTAGAATCTTTCAACAAGATATTGGAGCATGTGGTTACCACAGTATGTAATGCTAACCATGATGACTGGGACTTGAATATCTCTGCAATGTTGTGGTCATATCGCACCACTTGCAAGAGGTTGATGGGGTAGACACCATTCAAATTGGTATACAAACAAGAGGCAGTCATTCCTATGGAATACATTGTTCCTAGTCTATGCATTGCAGCAACGACGGGCCTGGATAATGAAGCAGCACTAGAGGAGCGTGTGGAGCAGTTAATACAACTTGAAGAGGACCGCTTATAGCAGGTTTCCATCACCGCATTGAGAAGGATTGGCAAAAGGCTTGGCATGATCGCCACATAAAGAACAAACATTTCTAGCAAGGAGTTTTGGTACTATTGTATGATAGTAAGTTCATGAAGCATCCATGTAAGTTATAGATGCATTTGTTAGGTCCATAACTTGTTAATTCCATTACCTCAAGAAGCACAATTTAGCTGCAGCAGTTAGATGGTGAGACACTACCAAAACTAGTGAATGGTAGAAAATTGAAGCCCTATAAGACAAGCCCAGAACCACACGATGTATGAGGCACTGCATCGAAAAAAAGGGGGGGGATAGGATGATGGATGAATGGAAGGTGCACCAAGAGGAGGTGGTTGTGCAAGAATAGGAGTTAATGGCACAATTAGGAAGTTATGTTGCGATAGCCGCAACTCTACGAGTAGACGTCAAATCAATAATAAATGAAAATAGTTAAAGTAGTTAACCAATGATGCTTGTAGAAGTGACGTGTAATGATGGCAGATCCAACCATTAGGTTGGCAGAATCGGCGGCAGATTCGGGTAGTTAATGAATTATTTCATCATGATGATCGAATTTATTTCATAATGATGAATTATGGGTTGATTTGGTGCTATAAGAGGATGCTTGATGCGGTCGAAAGACACCATTATGTAGAGTTGAATTATGTTGAGGTGCAGAGCAGCAAAGTTGTCAAGTGAGCTCTTGAGAAAAGCTGAGAAGATTAAGAAATTTGTTAGGTCCAAAGAGGGTGTGGTCTTATTAAATCTTGAGGGGAATTGGTGTGGCATGCAAAGTAACCAAGACATCATCAAGATTTTGAGTGACCAATATTCACCGCTCAAACTAGCTTCAATTGAGGAAGAAGTCGCCATTATACAAGTTGGCTCATCGAGGGTTCCAAAGGGGAAGAGGAGGGTGTAGAATTCTAGTTCTCCATCATCATAGAAAAGACAGACCAGAATGGCCACAAGGGTGGAAGGAGAAAACACAGCACATACAAGGTTGTTGAGCTCTGGAGTTGTGGAATATGCTGCTAGAGCAGGGGTGTCTATCAAGGACATCCTTGGCTACATCCCTCCTAGTCAGCCTAGTGCGCAGGCCAAGAATCCCACAAAGAATCATAGATACCATATCAGGATGTCGGTGATACCACAAGGGATGGTATGAACTTTTGATATTGTGGTTACATTGATGCAAATGAATTATGAATACCATGACCTACTTTCATTCGAGGATGTCATGAAGGAGCCATATCTGCCAATGGTATCAGTAGAAGGTTCCCCGATAGAGCGCATTCTGCATGACTGTGTGAGTGGACTGGACAAAGATGGATTTCTCAAGTTGATAAATATGTCTGACTTTGGGTGGCCAACTAAAATGAATGCGTGTGTGAAACAAATTTTGGTGTGTTTTCATGGCGGGTATTTATGTTTAGATGAGCCAATTGAAGTCATGGTGGGGTTTATTTTAGAGATAATAGGGACACCCAAGCATGGGATAGACCCCTCATAATATATCCATGGATAAGATAATGACAGGAAGTTGGAAATGCCTATGAAGTGCTATTCTCTAAAGTACGACGGGAGGGCATGCCATATTGATAGCATCAATGATCGCATGGTACGTATTGGTGCCAGGATTTTGGCTAGTAAAATCATAAGGAAGAACTGCTTGGTTCAATGTAATTCCGGGGTGGCTACTTGTGCTGAGTTGTGTGCACAAGGTGTACAAATTAATTGGTCCCTTTTTCTTATGAACTAGTTAGTGGAGGACACAGCAGTCGCATAGGAAGGTCAAATACCATTCACATACAATTGGATCCTCATTTTGATTGCACTAGTATCCTGGATGGAACCAACTGATTACCAGGCGATGGAAGTCAAAGCAATAGAGGTATGCAACGGTGCAAGATATCATAATTTATGGTGGTTTAAAGAATAAAAAAGAATGGTAGACTTCTCGATCCAATTTTGTATCTACTGGGAATTGTTGCAGGAGGCAACAGTAAAAGTTCCAAGGCTAACAGAGAAAACCCTGACCAAATATCATAGGATTGTGCATTTTGCAATTGGAGCCCATACTATTTATGTTCAAGTGCAGAAGTACCCCAATAAGAAATGGGTGCTAATGAGGTACACGGTGACTAATGTAGAGCTGGAGGTAGTGATTAATGGTTGACCTACGGAGTGGTGAGAAATGGTTAGTATAGCTGAAGCCTCAACAGATAACCCAGCGGATGCACCTAAGGATGCCGTGTGCAAAGATGACCAACAATCTACTAATGAATCATCGACAGAGACACCTACTGACATGGAAGCACAACACATACTCCAGGAAATAAGAACAAAGAGGTGCATGGATCAGGCTGCACATAGTAGCATCATATCAACAATGGAAGCACAACTGCACCATCTTGCCAAGGCTATTAATGACGCGACTGATGAAACCGAAAAGGAAATGAAGAAATCAGCACAGGAAGGATTTGTTGACATAAGAGATAAATTGGATTCTTTTTATAATGTTTTTTTGAAAAGAGCATCAGAGAGCACAGCTACATAGGAGTATGCGTCAATCAGCACCGAGTTGCTGGCCAAGAATGTTTAAATTCCCCTACTGCGATTGACACCGGATGGGAGGAATTGAATACCTCCCTACAGCAGCTGCAGAATTTTGCATTGAATATAAACAGGTTGTCTACCTAGAATTTGGTATACATATAGCAGGTCTCCAACTAGGAGTTGTCCGATAGGTAGAAGGATATCAGTGACCAGTACTTGCGGTTTCATGAGAAAGAAGAAGCAGCAAAAAAAGATGTAGAAGAGTTGTGTTGTGCTAAGGAGAAGTTGACAGAAGACAAGGCATCAGAGATATAAGTACTAAAGAAAGCACATGAGGAATTGAAAACAAAAAATGAAAAGGAGATCATGAAGTTGAAGAAGGAAATCAATTGCCTTATTGTTGAGAAGGAGCATATTTTTGATAGCCGAGTTGAATTGGAAGCGACAGTAGCATATGCCTGACAGCATGTCTTGGAGAGCACCACAGAGATGGATGTGATAGACAGAGCAAAGAAATTTGGAGTCGTTATTCCATAGTTATAGAGCGAAACCAACATTTTGAAATCTTTGATACACCCCTCCATGCCACCAGAACAAATAGCCACGAGGAAGGGCGAGATCAAAGAGTTGGAAACACAGCTTGATGAGTTAGAGTCGGGTGCCTAGAAAGTGATAGATGCCACTACGTAATTTTGGGGTAGCATAGTATAGGATGAACAGCTAGAGAAATTGACTGCATAGTTGCAAGCGGAAGGGAAATTGGAAACCCTAAAGATGTTTCTCAAAGTGATGCCATTTACGATGAATATCACTAAGGTAATGGAACTAAAGGAGCTACAGCAGCAGGTCGCAAAGGAAAGAGAAAGGCAGTAGCAATGCAATGCACAGTTAGATGAGTTAGAAGAGATTGGAGCACAAATATCAGTGAAAGTAGTCTCTTTGCTCCAAGCAACACAAGAAGGAAAGAAAAACGTTTCTATGAGGATGGTTGAGCACCCTGTCAACCATGATCTAAAGGTGAGCTAGGATGTTACTCAACGGGTCAAGGAGTAGGTCAAAGCGATTACTCAGTAGTTTGCATATTTCAAAGCCAAGATATCTGAGTATGCCATCTCCAGCTAAGAGTGGCTCGAGGGTGAGCAACAAGATTGTGTTTGGGGCTTGTTAGCGAGGGTTTTGGACACACTAGTTGTACAGCATCGCGGATGGTGCACAAGCTCAAAAGATACCACGCAAGAAAATATTGGCGTGCAAGAAAAGAATAGAATATTTTGTATATTTTGTGTCACTTTTTGTACTTTGGACCATATTTTACGGATATTGGTCATTATTTTGTAGAATTGGTTAGAAGTTAGTTATGAAGTTGTCTAAGTGGACCCTGAATGTAAAGGCGCAAGCCTATAAATATAAGTAGAATTGCAAATGTTAAAACATAGAGAGAGATAGAGAAAGAGAGATATTTATGCCATAGATACTTGGAGACTCAGAGATAAATTGAGAGCACTTGTTGAATTGTGAATTGTTTTGAATCTATGGGTTGTTGTGCGAAAGTAATATGACAAGACGAGAGTTGATTTGAATTGTTGTTTCTTATATATATATATATATTGCAATCATATGATGAATTATTATTGAATGTGTGACATGGATTTATAATTCGATGCTTCTTACTTCTAAATGATGTTGTTTTTCTAGATCTGTTTGCACATAAGTATGCTACTGTGGTTATGAATGAATGATGTGACCTGTTACGAGCAATGATGAATGGTCATGTTAATGGTTAAGTGAATGGATAGATCTATTAGATAAGTTGATGAATTTTTGATGGACATAGTCCTCTTCTATTCTATGGAAATTTGGTTCCAATAGCTCTCCCTTGAACATCTTGGGTGAGACTTCATCTGCTCTGCGAGTGTTATCGGGCAGGGTAAAACCTGTCTGGGCCGGTGCTCAAGGAGATCGCGGTGAGTTGAGCATCGATAGAGTGGGAACCCTTGTCAACTGGTTTTGTTGGATGATTTTCACCAACAAGCATACTCCATGACACTCAATCATTACTGTCAAATTCTTGTTGGAGAGCTACATTGGAGGAAACATCCTTCCTTTAAGACATGGAGTAGATTCAAAGAGAAATGTGACACATTAAAGGTAATTTCATGTCTTTGATTTTTGATAGAAACCATTTGTTTCAGCTTAATGAATTGTTACATGATGCATACTTGAAGAATAAGGAGGATAATCATAAGCTCACAATTCAAAATGAGAAACTTCTTGAAAAGTTGCAAGATACTTGTTTTTCCTCCTATGTTTCATATTGTCAAATGGTAGATTGTTTGAAGGATTATCATGACATATTGGATCATGAGAAATGCGGAAATTTGAATGTGCTTGATGTATTTGAAGATGAACTTGAACAGATCCAAACACTTGATGTGGTGGAAGAGGAACTTGAATTGTCTCTTGATGAAGGTTATGCATTTTTTAAAGAAGAGCATGATTCCTCTACACTGGAACCAATCTATGAGAAGGTTTCACACCTTTAAAGGAGTTGCATGATACTACCCATATGGATCCTTCCCATGATGAAGCTCCTCCATATTTTGATCATTTGGGTGATTTAGTTCATTCTCCTACATCCCACAACTCCATGTTTTGCGGAATTAGTCTCAATGAAGTATGGGTGAAAGGGTTCTTTTTCATGGTGCCACATGAGAAGTATGGAACTCCTAGATTTACTTTTTATGATGACATGGTTGGATCACATTATTATTCACATTTTCAGCAAAATCCTTTGTTACTTTATGATTATGCACATCTAAATGGATGCACCTATGATATGCATTTGAGTCACTTTAAGACTCATGGTTTTTATTGCTCAACACTTGGTTCATTTGATGTTGGAGGAACTTCATCCAACACTGGGGTGAAATTTTTTATGATTGGAGAACATTTTTGTTTCCAGCCACATACTTTGTTATATCTTTATTATTCTCTCATTCATGGATGTATGGGTGAGACTTCTTTGAGTAATTTGAAGTCTCCTTGTTTCTTTTGCTCATTATTTGGTTCATATTTGAGTGGATATTCTTCATTCACTTCTTGGATGAAAGAATACATGGATGAATGTTTCGATGCATATCACATCTTTTGGAGCAACATTATAGGACATGGGATCCTCACCTATGTCAATGGAGCATATTTGATTGGTCACTTGAAGCTTGTATGCACTTGGAAAATGGTGGTCTACTTACTTGGAGGTATAATCACTCTCATGACTTTTTGATGAGGTGCCTCCTTTATGTACATTTTTATTATGTTTTTATGTACTTTGATGATATATATTATGTACTCATGTTGTTTGGAAGAATGCATACAAAAAAATGGGATCCCAGAATTATTTTTCCTAATGATATGGGTTGGAGAGAACTCTTAATTGTTGGAGTGCAATACAAGCAATGGGACCCTAGGATAGTTTTTAGTCCCATCTATTTCAAATTGTTTGGGAAACAAGAAGTACAGAGGATGGATTCCCCACTTAATACAGTTATTTTTATCAGAGTAGTGCAGCAACAAGCATGGTGTTTCCTCCCAAAATATTCATTGAATCTCAAGGAATCAATGTTGGGAAACTCAGTTCCAACTTCAAAGAATCATATATAAAACAGGTTCTTCAACACCCATGTTTGAAATTGCTTGAGGAAAAGAAATATTGGGAAGGGATTATTTTTCATCTCCAAAATTTTTAATTGGGTCACAATGTCCTAATCACATTTTCCATATTCATGATATTTTTTCAAATTGATGCTAAGGGTCAAATAATTGCCAAGGAGGAAAATTACTAGTTTCCTAGGTTGGGAGTGGAAGCTTTGGGATTTGGAATAAGGGGGGAAATAAATGATGTTTGAACATTGGTATGGAATAAATATTTAATAAAATAGATAAATAAATAAATACAATGGAATATCAAAGTGGCAGTTGATCATGAAGACACATGGAGGATGTGGGACCCACACAAGCTAGATTTTCTATGCCACATGGCATCTTCCTCTTGTCATTTGGAATCCATAAAAATAACAACGGTATTGGGATGAGTTGGAAGGGAAATATAGTTTTCATTATTCAATTAAGGTCGAATTGGAGTGGAAGAGTAACTCCCATGAAAGAGGAAAAGGCATTTTTGGAGCTAGTGAGATACTTGGACTAGATTCCCTAGCTCTATGACAACAATGATGAAGATGCTATGACACCTATGAGAAAAATCAGATATTAATGCTGAAATATGGAATATATAACATGTAAGGTTGAAATATATCATCCAATAGGGAGCTCGTGTGATTTGGGGAAGCTCAATGGGCTCCGACTCAAAATGGGGGAAGATGGAAGGCTAGGAAAGGGAGGACACATGGTAAATCATGAGAACACACCCAAATTCGAATTGGATTGATTTTTTGGATGGATTGGTAACCTTAGAAAGATAAGGATTTTTATAAAATAAATTAATAAACCAAGAGAATGTATTTTTTTCATTTGATAAATTTTCATTTCTGAATTGTGAGAGCTAGTGGATGACTAGTTTTCTTACCTTAGCCAATTTCAAGGGTGAAATATTCCCATCCAAGTTGGTGTTTGGAGAGGCCACTCAGGTATTTCATGGAGATTCAATGGATTTTTATTTTAATGTGTAAGATACATGGCAGCTCTTGTTTCCTTCTATTTCAGCATTTTCTCTCAACCATTTCCAGTTTTTATTGCATATTATTGCTCATGTAGGGATTGCTCTTTGGGTGAGCTATTGATCTCATTGGGGAAGATCATAATGCCCCATTATTATATGTTATGATGTAAATTATTTTTATTTAAATTTTATAAGACTCTCAGGTCTAAATACTGAAATATTTCATGTAAAAATGTTAATCAATGAAGAAATAGTATCATTTCCCCACTATCTTGTTGTGGCCCAATGTAATGTTGATGGATTCAAATAGATAAGTAAAATGATGATGGTTTATGGATGAATTGAGTGTTATTTATTTATTTAAATTTCATAATACTCTCATGTATAAATGCACAACATATTTCATGTATGTTAAACAATGAAGAAATAGTGCCATTTCCCCACTACCTTGTTGTGAACCAATATAATGTTGATAGATTCGAATGGATTAGTAAAATACTGATTTTTTATGGATGAATTGAATGTTATTTATGGATTATATGAGTTTAATTTTCATTACATAAGCATTTGGATTTATTTTGTTGAGTTTCATAGCATTTGGAGAAGTTTTCCTATCATTTCCCCCAAGGTTGAAACTAGTCTTTTTGCATCTGATTTAAGGGAGTTATAGAACAAATTAAAAGTTGAGTGGTGATGAATATGAGTAAATTTAAATGTAATTTACATGTCCAATTATCCCATTCAGAAATTTGAGTTGTATTGAGTGCATTTGTGAATCTATTTTCAGTATTCATAGTGGGCGAATTAGAACCACAAATTAGTAGTCAAAACTCCTACCTTGACCAGAATCTTAAACAAGTTTTTAGAAGAATTTAGAGGGTAATAAAGATTCCATGAAAATTATATTGAAACCTTAATATTATTCATATAACTTCTCTTAATATTTTGGATCATTTGGACCAATATGGAGACCTAGACATCAAAACTAGTCAAAGGTCGAAATAGGGAAAAAAGGGAAACAATTGGCCATTTAATAAAATTTTGAAAAGGGGACATTATAGTGGTGGTAAGAGCATGATATTGGCACCTTATGTGGTCTTATGTTTATTAGGACAAGAATTCAGGGACCACCACTATATATTGGAACCCAAAAGTGCTTTTGTTGAAGAGGAAACTATGACTAGGGATGAAAAGGGAACCTCATATGAGTGTGAGGAGATATAAAAATCATGGAACCTATCTTTAAAGACATGAACAATAATATTATGAAAGGATTATAATTTTTTTCTATCCAATTTTGGAGAAAATATATTGTTCTTAAGAAAACTAAGGGGAAAAATGCATCATCTTTCTTGAAGGAGCAAAAGGAGGAGACCCATGAACCACCTAGTTCTGAAATAGGTGAATTAGAAGAAGTAGTACATGAAGAGGATAAAAATTAAATCTAAAGTGACTCTGAAAAAGATGAAGAGACATCACATGAGTATGGAGAATTTTCTATTGAAAATATTGAAGACCATTTAGACACACATCCTACTTTGGAAATAAAACAAAGAGCATCTATTGATGGATGCTTGAACTATGAAAGAGTACCTACTGATGGGTGCTCACACCTCTATGTTGGTGACATAGAGATCACTTTTGAAAGTGTTTCTGCAATAAAAACTTCCATTACACATGAAAATGAAGACCATGTATCAATTGAACAAGAAATAATATCGACTTCCCCATCACCACTTGAGATTCATGAAGTTGGTCCAAGCAAGAAGCAAGAAGATGAGGAGGGTAATTTGCAAGAGCCTCATTTTCTTGAAGGGTCCTTAAATATGAATGAAAATAAGATCCAAGATTCCCTTATAATACTCCATGACACTCAAGCATTAGTGCCAAATTCTTGTTGGAGAGCTACTTCATTGGAGGAAACATCCTTCCTTAAAGACATGGAGAAGAGTCAAAGAGCAATGTGCCACATTAAAGGTAATTTCATGTCATTGATTTTTGATAGAAACCATTTGTTTGAGCTTAATGAATTGCTACATGATGCATACTTGAATAATAATTAGGATAAGCATAAGCTCACAATTCAAAATGAGCAACATCTTGAAAAGTTGCAAGATGCTTGTTTTTCCTCTTTTGTTTCAGATTGTCAAACAGTAGATTGTTTGAAGGATTCTCATGACATGTTGGATCGTGAGAAATGTGAAAATTTGAATGTGCTTGATGTATTTGAATATGGACTTGAAGAGATCCAAACATTTGATGTGGTGGAAACGGAACTTAAATTGTCTCTTGATGAAGGTTATGCAATTTTTAAAGAAGAGCATGATTCCTCTACATTAAAACCAATCAATGACAAAGGTTTCACACCTTTGAAGGAGCTGCATGATACTACCCATATGGATCATTCCCATTGTTATAGATGATTTTACCACACATGACTTTAAATCAATACTCACGTGTATACACAGCTTTTGACCTCAAACCCGCATACATCGGGATGTGTGCATAAAGACAAATATTTTTGGAGTTTTCCTCATATGAGTTTGAATATATTGTCTCTTGGCCTTCCATATGCCTTGAGAATGCTCAAATTTGACCCTCAATTACCTCTTTCGAGTGATATATATTGAGCCTCTTGGATACATTGAAGGAGGAGAAATTGAAGAGTAAGGAAACTATAGTCCATTATTGCCTCAGTTTTTCTTATACTTGAGTCTGCATCCCTTTGTCCCTTGGAGCACATAGTGTTCTTCCCAAGCTCACTTTTTCTTTCATAAGATTTCAGCTCTCGTGATCTTAATTCCAGTGTTTCTAGTGTGTATCAGATATTTTCATCCGCTATGGAGATATTTATCCATTGTATATTGTACATTAAGATGACCACACATGTCACTTTGTATATAATTCCTATTCATGGCCATTATTCTCTTATGTATCCGGGTCTGCTATATGTACTTGCAGTCACATGCAAAGATTGTTTATTGTATTGTACTGATGAGGGGCTGGTTCTTCCACCTAAATCTTCATTACTCCATGTTGCCACCTTTCACACACCTAGGTCACGTGGCATAAATCTTCAAGCCACTCGGTGTGTCCTTGGGGGCAAGTCTCGAGTCAAGGATGTCACCTTGTTCTTGACTCCTCCGTTTAGGCTCAACTCCTAACGAATCCAAGGGGGGTAGACCCTATTAAGTTACTAGGATAATTACTTAGTATAGTGATGTTAAACTGAATGAGTTACTTAGGATTTTGATATTTAACTATAGATAATTAAAGATGGCAAGATACAAAAATGAACACATGAAAGCACAATGCTGAGAAACAATATATATATAAAGCAAGAAAATAACCAGTGCCTTAGAATGGGGCCAAAAAATAGAAACAATGTACTTGCATGTGCTTGGAGTGAGTGTTTTACGATTGCCTCTTGGTATGTTTTAAGTTAAAATTGAAGTGTGAGTTGATTAAAATTAGGCAAAAGGGGGACTCCAGATATACCCTAGAGTACTTGGAGTATGTCCAAAACTAAACCTTCACGACTACCTGCAAGGAATATGTGGGCTGAAATGGATTCTCTGGGGCTATTGTTCATAATGCACCCATTAGGGTGTGACAAAGATCGACGCCCTGAGGTCACTTTTCAGAAGTTCCCGCTTCCTTTGGGTATTTTTCCACCGTGATGGTTCGATCTAGGTGTTGGATTTTCACCTGTTGGTTTGTTAATTTGGGAGAGTGAGTCGTAATTATACTAGTCAGTCAAGTGATTTTGATATAGCTTTACTGATCGGTTGAACTGCAGCCAAGTGCAGAGCATGCACACTAGAGTCTTGTCAATTTTAGTAAGTTTTAAACTAGGTGTTCTTGTTTAAAAGAAAACCCTCCAGGAACCTCTTTCGATTCAAGTGGATCTCAATCGGGGAATCTAGGAGGGGTTAATTTTATAATAGCTGAAAAAAAATGATCAAAATAAAGCAGATACACAATTCTAGTTTTCTAATTAGTCCTACCACGAATCTCTTTCCCCTTTCGGGTCAATCGGGAAGTCATGGGGTAAGTATTAAGATTAATTTGAAATATAAAGTATGGAATATGAAATTAATAATAAAATAAAATATACTACCCTGAATATTATATCAATTCTAGTTTGAAAATAAATGAGCAAAAAGAAACAAAAAGGACACCGACGCAAATCCCCCCAGGGGGGATGGGGAATGGGCACAAAAGAGCCTATTCAAAAAATAATTTTATTAACAGTGGTTACAATATCATAGAACTGATATAATTACTCTTGATCCTTATATGGATTGAAATCAAGAGATTACAAGGTGCGAAAATCAAAGGTTTTAGTCAAATGGGAGACCCTTGGGAGGATTTGAACACTCCTGAGGACACTTCCGGACAGCAGCTTCCTTTATTTCTTGTTACACCTACTAAAAAATAGAAAGCATGTTAGAATAAAATATGCCCAAAATCACTTTAAGGGTACCTTTGGATCAGCCTACCTTAACTCAAAAATATGAAGTTAAAACTAGCTAAACAAGTGAAAAAGGAACCAAGGAAAGCAAGCTTTCCTTGGGATCTTGGCTTGCGGTTTGTGTAGTCAATGAAATATGCACTGATTGATGGATTTATATTTTATAACATAAAATAGAAATCTAATGTATGCAAGCTACAAGTTTTCTTTAAATTTCCATGCAAAAAGGATGATTTCCCTAAAGCTAGATCTAGAATGCTTATGAAACTTTTTAACTGCAAGATATAGACTATGGGATTTGAGAAGATAGATCTATGTGGAATTAATTTTAAAATGATATATCTAAGGAAAATCAAATCTATTAACAAAGTAACCGGGTAAAAATGTTGATTTTGAGGGAGGAAGAGGAGAGAAATGCTGGTTTCCTTGAAGATCCACAGTGGAGCTTTCAGGTGGAATGTCGAGGGAATATTCCTTTGGAATGTTTTGAAGAGAGTGAAGAAGAAAACTAGATCAGCATCCTCTCCAATGTAGGAACCTGCAGCTCAGCTGAAATCAAAGAACTTGCCAAGAAACTTGTGAGATCCGATTAGTACATACACAGAGATTCAAGATAACATGCATATAAGCTTATAGGACATGCTGAATCTAGATATCTAAACATGCATCAAAGGAAAGAGATGGTCAATAAACTTATTTAAAAGCACCTTTCCTATAAAGATTATAATAAGCCTATTATCAATCTTAACAATGGATCTACAAGCAATTAGCAAAAAAAATGAACACAGATACAGGTTACCTCAGTAAAATAATGGCAATAATCATCCACACATGTAATGGCACAACACCGTATAGCCTCCAAAGCTTTTCTCTATTTCAAATGAAGAATAACAATAGTACAATAGTAGCAGCACCTCAATCCCAGTTCTAACTAGCCTGGAAGAGGAGGCTGTGCCTGGATATATACAAAATACAAGACATCCAGCCCAGGGGGGGCGCAAATCCCAAGGAGATAGACCAAATATTCTGATGAAGAGTCCATCAATGCATGATCTATGTCTAACTGAGCCAGATATGAGTCTCACTGAGTGCAATTGCCAATCGAAGAGCTGATCTGACTGACACCTCAACCTGTTGACTGAATCATCCACCAAAACTCATCCAGATGAGCTAAAACGTGTTGAGGAGAGAGGGAGGGAAAAAATCCCCATAAAGGATGCTGAAGATCAACTATGGATCTGATCTGATCACCTCCTTCAGTCAAGGATTTGTCAGATCCATTCAATCTGGTTCAGTTCTGACTGATTTCAATCAAATCGGCTGAGAATCCAATGATCTATGATTTTGGATTTGCTCCATTATTCATCAATTTATTAATTAAAATAATCAATAAATGATTTTTGGGGCTTTCTAACCTGAGTGATGGAAAATCACTCAAAACTAGGAAATAATGGGTCCATGGGTTTACATGGTGCTCTTAGCTTGAAAATGAGCACCTACATGACTGAAACTGATTATTTGGCCCACTTTTATTACAAAATCAATTTTTCCAATTAAACTATTAAAAAATAGACTAAGTTTTGGAAAAATTAAATTTTAATAAAAAACACGGAAAAAAATAAAAATTTGAAAATTTGAAGAAACCTAGGGGGACTTAGACATGTTCATATGACTCGACCATGATGTCTAGCATGTTTATACATTGACACATAGACTCTAATAACCTCAATAGGCCTAAATGCCAATCTGACCACCCCAACTTTGGAGGTATGGAGTGAAAAACTCATAAATTATCAGTCGTTTATTCAACAACCAATAATAACCAAGGGAAAAAACACCCCGGGCTGATCGGATTGAAAAATAAAGTCTAAGAGACCGAGTCTTTTACAGACACTATCATGCTAGAACATTTATTATAATTCCCCCATGGGGTATGAACATGTGATATAGTACAACAAAGCTTCCCAGAAGCAAGACTAAAGGTTCTCTGAAGTCTGAACAAGTTATCCTTGTCCAGTTCACCAGGCTCACTTGATAAAAAACCACTAAGTACAACTTAGGTGGTAACACTCCACTTTTGGGATTAATTTTATAATGTATTTTGGCCATTGTGTTAACCATATGACCTCACACATTAGGGGGCATATTTATAGATGATTTTAATACACATGGTTAATCACACATTTATGGCCTTCCTTGTCCCTCTGCAGACTCTTTGGACCCCATAGAATTATATTATACTTTGATGTTCCAAGATAATCCCCAAAAAATTTCTGTTTATACCTATACATGACTTTTAAAGCAATACTCGTGTGTATATGCAGATTTCGACCTCAAACCCGCCTACATCGGGATGTGTGCATAAAGACAAATATTTTTGGAGTTTACCTCATATGAGTCTAAATAACTTGTCTCTTGGCATTCCATATGCCTTTATAATGCTCATATTTTACCCTCCATTACCTCTTTGGAGTGCTATATATTGAGCCTCTTGGATATATTGAAGGAGGAGAAGTTGAAGAATAAGGAAACTATAGTCCATTGTTGCCTCAGTTTTGCTTATACTTGAGTCTGCATCCCTTTGTCCCTTGGAGAACATAGTGTTGTTCCCAATATTTCCTTTTCTTTGTGAGCTTGATATCTAGAGATGAAGGATTGAAGTGGTGGAGGACCAGGTGGAGGACTCGGTTCCTCTAGTTCGCAGAAGTATCAATAGAGTTTGTCACTATTGCATCTCTGTTTTATTAATAGAAATATATTTTCATGTCCAATACACGTGCATTTGAATATGAATACTAAATCTATGTATGTATTTACTTTCTTATACATGATTGATTATATATGCTAGAGTATCTCTAACACATTTATATATATCATGCTTGCTTTGTTTGTTTTTGTTGAGAGCAAATTCTAATTGCAATTGCATTGGAGAATCTCAACAGGGATCTACGTCAACCGTCCAGAATAAGGTAAGATTCTATATCCCTTGGTGTTAGTTTTTCTTAATGCTCTTGTATATTGGGAAAGATTTATTTCTGGTGGCATATGGTCTATTGTAGTACCCCCAAGCTATAGGAATTTTCTCTCCATAACACATGATGAAACTTATGAAAATTTTTATCATTTGAGTGAGTTAGTTCATTCTCCTACATCCTATAATTCCATGTTTTTCAGCATTAGTCTCAATGAAGTATGGGTGGAAGGGTTCTTTTTTATGGTGCCACATGAGGAGTATGGAACTGCTAGACTAACTTTTTATAATGACATGATTGGAGCACATTCTTATTCACATTTGCATCAACATCCTTTGTTACTTTATGATGATGCACATCTACATGGATGCACCTATGATATACATTTGAGTCACTTGAAGACTCATGGTTTTTCTTGATCAACACTTGGTTCATTTGATGTTAGAGGAACTTCATCCATCACTGGGGTGAATAGATTTATGAATGGAGAACATATTTTTTTCAGCCACATACTTTGTTATATATTTATGATTCTTTCATTCATGGATGTATGAGTGATACTTATTTGAGTCATTTGAAGTCTCCTTGTTTCTTTTGCTCATTATCTGGTTCATATTTGAGTGGACATTATTCATTCACTTCTTGGATGAAAGAATACATGGATGAATGTTTTGATGCATATCATATCCTTTTGGAGCAGCATTATAGGACAAAGGGTCCTTTCCTATGTCATTGGAGAAGATTTGATTGGTCACTTGAAGCTTGTTTGCACTTGGGAAATGATATTCTACTTACTTGGAGGTATAAGCACTTTCATGATTTTTTTACGAGGAACCTCCTTGATGTACTTTTTTATTATGTTTTTATGTACTTTGATGATATATATTATGTACTCATGATGTTTGGAAGAATGCATACAAGAAAATGGGATCCCATAATTATCTTTCCTAATGATATGGGTTGGAAATAACTCTTAATAGTTTGAGTGCAATACAAGAAATGGGACCATGGGATAGTTTTTAGTCCCATGGATTTCAAATTTTTGGGGAAACAAGAAGTATGGGGATGGACTCCCAACTTAATAAAGCTATTTTAATAAAATTAGTGCAGCAACAATCATGGTGGTTCCTCTCAAAAATCTTCATGGAATCTCAAGGGCTCAAAGTTGGGAAACTCAGTGGCAACTTCAAAGAATCATACACAAAGTAGGTTCTTCAACACCCATGTTTGAAATTGCTTGAGGACAAGAAATATTGGGAAGGGAGGATTTTTCATGTCCAAAATTTTGCATTGGTTCACAATGGCCTAATCACATTTTCCATATTCATGAGAATTTGTCAAATTGATGCTAAGGGTCAAATAATTGCCGAGGAAAATTACTAGTTTCTTAGGTTGGGAGTGGAAGCTTTGGGGTTTGGAATAAGGGGGGAAATAAATGCTGTTTGGAAATTATAATGGAATAAATATTTAATAAATGAGATAAATAAATCAATAAAATGGAAAATAAAAGTTTCAATTGATCATGAATACACATGGAGGATGTGGGACCCACATAAGCTAGATTTTCTATGCCACGTGACATTTTACCCTTGTCATTTGGAATCCATAAGAAGCAAAAGGGTCTTTGGATGAGTTGGAAGTTAAATATACTTCTCATGAGTCAAATAAGGTATAATTGGAGTGGAATATTAACTCCCATGGAAGAGGAAGAGGCATTTTGGAGCTAGTGAGACACTTGGACTAGATTCCCTAGCTTTATGACAACAATGATGAAGATTCTATGACACCTATGACACAAATCAGGTATGAATGATGAAATATGGCATATCTAACATTTCAGGTTGAAATAGAGCATACAAGATGGCTCTCATGTGATTTGGGGAAGCTCAATGGGATCCTACTCAAATTGGGGGAAGATGGAAGGCTAGGAAAGGGAGGACACATGGCAAATCATGAGCACACAACCAAATTCGAATTGGATTGAGTTTGTGGATGGATTGGTAACATTATAAGCCTAAGGATGTTTATAAAGTATAGGAATCAACCAAGAGAAGGTCTTTTGTTCATTTGAGAAATTGTCATTTGTGAATTGTGAGAGCTAGTAGATGACTAGTTTTCTTGCCTTAGCCAATTTCGAGGGTGAAATATTCCCATCCAAGTTGGTGTTTCAAGAATCCACTCAGGTATTTCATGGAGCTTTAATGGAGTTTTATTTTTATTCATAATATACAAGGCATCACGTGTTTTCTTATATTGCATCACTTTCTCTCAACCATTTCTAGTTTTTATTGCATCTTATTGCTCATTGAGGGATTGCGATTTGGGTGAGATATTGATATGTTTAGGGAAGCTTATAATACCCCATTATTTTATTTTATTATTGAAATTGTTTGTATTTCAATTTCAGAATACTCTCAGGTATAAATACTGAAATATTTCATCTAAAAATGTTAATCCATGAAGAAATAGTGTCATTTCCCCACTATCTTGTTGTGACCCAATATAATCTTGATGGATTTGAATGGATAAGTAAAATACTTATGGTTTATGGATGAATGGAATGTTATTTATGTATTTAAATTTTAGGAGACTCTTAGGTAGAAATACCCAAAATATTTCATATATAAATGTTAAAAAATGAAGAAACAGTGTAATTTCCCCACTACCTTGTTGTGAACCAATACAATGTTGATAGATTTGAATGGATAAGTAAAATAATAATGTTTTATGGATTATTGGACTATTATTTATGTATTATATGAGTTTAGTGCTCAGTAAATAAGCATTTGGAGTTATTTTGTTTAGTTTCATAGCATTTGGAGAATTTTTCCTATCATTTTCCCCAAGGTTGAAACTAGTCCTTTTGCATCTGATTTAAGGGAGTTATAGCAGACATTAAAAGTTGAATGGTGATGTATATGAGTTAATATTGATGTAATTTACATGTAAAATGATCCCATTCATAAATTCAATCTGTATTGAGTGCATTTGGGAATCCATTTTCATTTTTCATTGTGGGGAAATTAAAAATCCAAATTACTGATCAAAACTCCTACCTCGACCAGAATATTAAATAAGTTTGAAGAAGAATTTATAGGGTCATAAAGCTTCCTTGAACATCATATTAAAAACTTAATGTTAGTCATATACCTTTTGTGAATATTTGGGAGCATTTGGACAAATTTGGAGACCTAGACATCAAAACTAGTCAAAGGTCGAAATAGGGAAAAAAAGTGAAAAAAATGGTCATTTAATAAAATTTCGAAAAAGGGACATTACAGGAACATTATGTGTAAATAAGGACTATTAGTAGATCCAGAAAAAAAAGTGTAGTAATTTTTAATTTTTTGACCTCAACATCACCTAGGAGCTACACGATAAGTTGGAACATCTTGACTACTGCATAGAGTCCATTCTCAATTATGCCAATATTACAACACCTTTGGAGGTGTTGTTAAATAAGGAGATCAAGTAAAAGTGGATGTCAAGATGCTAGCAAGAATTGGACATTCTCAAAGAAAATATGGTCATGAAACCTATATTATTTTTTATTGAATGGGAATGCATGTTTAATGTGCATGTCGATGCATTGTCAATAACATTGGATGCAATGACATCCAAACAAGGAGAAAGAATCATTAACCACCCTATTCCATTTTATAGTAGGAATAAAAATAACATGACTATAGACTGTAAAGGATTGGATATGGTATACACAATGAAAAATTTCAAACACTACCTTCTCGAGAGTTTCTTTAAATTTTTCATAGACCAATCAACAATGATATACTTAGTCAACAGGCCAATGTTAGGGGGGAGGTTCTGCACATGGATGATGTTCTTTCAAGAATTTGAGTTTGAGGTAGAGTTAAAACCTAGGAAGTATAATGCCAAGTTGGACCATCTATCCATAATAGAGTTTGGTGAAGGAGTGATTTTGGACAGTTATCTCCTACATGTATAATTATTCCATATTAAATTAGTACAAGACTATTTCTACAAGATAGTAGTATTTTCGACAACAGATAAATCACTCGAAGACTACATAGTTGCACATTACATGTGGCTAGTGACAAGGAGCATTGAATCCCAGTTAATAATGAGAAAACTATACAATTTGGGTGATGATACCATATTGTGCAGGTGCGTATTGGAACATGAAGGACTTCCCTTATACTTTTGGAATATCATGAAGGTGTCACTGGTGGACACAATGTAAGGAAGGAAACTACTTAAGAAGCGTTGTGTGTAGGATTATGGTGGCCCTCACTATTTCAAGAATAAAAATTGTATTGCAAATGATACGACATTTCCAATGCATAGGGAATCCTTCAAGAAGGTATGATATTCCTCTATTCCATGCAACTATGCTCAAAACCTTTTACAATTTTTCCATGGACATTTTGGGACCTATTGATCCACCATCACAAGGAACTGGCATGTGGTACATCATTACTATGATAGAGTATTTGATACACTGGTCAAAAGCTATGTAAGTAAAGGTCTTGACATCAGAGATAATGGTGCGGTTCATTTATGAGAACAACGATAACTAGGATTGGTTTACCAAAGGTCCTAATGAGTGATCAAGAAACGCATTTCTTGAATTTAAATATTCATGTTCTTACTTTGAAATACATAATTTACAACCAGAAGAGAACCCCTTACCATCCCCAAGTAAATGATACGGTTAAAGAATTCAACAAAAATTTGGAGTAGGAGCTTACGAAGGTATGTAATGTACAACGTGATGACTGGTACCTATTACCACCTAAGTTGTACTTAGTGTTTTTTTATCAAGTGAGCCTGGTGAACCAGACAAGGTTAACTTGTTCGGACTTCAAAAAGACCTTTGGAAGTACTTCTGGGAAGTGCTTGTTGTACTATATCACATGTTCATACCCCATGGGGGAGTTGTAATAAATGTTCTAGAATGATAGTGTTTGTAAAAGACTCAGTCTCTTAGAATTTATTTGTCAATCCGATCAGCCCAGGGTGTTTTTTTCCCTTGGTTATTATTGGTTGTTGAATAAACAACTGATAATTTTTTAGTTTTTCACTCCATACCTCCAAAGTTGGGGTGGTCGGCTTGGCATTTAGGCCTATTGAGGTTATTAGAGTCTATTTGTCAATGTATAAACATGCTAGACATCATTATCAAGTCATATGAACATGTCTAAGTCCCCCTAGGTGTTTTTCAGTTTTTCAAATTTTTAGTTTTTTCAGTGTTTTTTATTAAAATTTAATTTTTCCAAAACTTAGGCTACTTTTTAATAGTTTAATTGGAAAATTTTATTTTGTAATAAAAGTGGGCCAAATAATCGATTTCAGTCATGTAGGTGCTCATTTTCAAGCTAAGAGCACCATGTAAACCCATGGACCCACTATTTCCTAAGTTTTGAGTGATTTTCCATCACTCAGGTCAGAAAGCCCCAAAAATCAATTATTGATTATTTTAATTAATAAATTGATGAATAATGGAGCAAATCCAAAATCATAAATCAGTGGATCCTCAGTCGATTTGATTGAAATCAGTCAAATCTGAAGTAGATTGACTGGATCTGACAAATCCTTGACTGAAGGAGGGGATCAAATCAGATCCAAAGTTGATCTACAGCTGTCTTCATGGGGAATTGCGCCCTCTCTCTCTCCTCCACATGTGTGGACTCTCCTGGATGCTCTGTGGACTGATGTGTCGGTGTAATGGGTTGATGTGTCAGCTCAATCAAGCCCCCGATTGACAATTAGGCTCAGTTCAGCTTCAGTTCTACATTGATGAACTCTCCATCAGTTGATTTCACTTGATTCCATGAGGAATTGCACCCCCCCTGGGCTGGATGGCCTATAATTTGTATATATCCTGCTTGAGGCTCCCTCTTCCAAGCTAGTTAGAGCTGGACTGAAGGGATTTCCATTGTAACTCTGTACTTGATCATCATTTGTGAATAAAGAAGCATTGGAGGCTATACTGTGTAGTGCATGTGTATGTGTGGATTCTTAGTGTTATGCTGCTGATGTGGTAGCTGCAATTTCTTGCCAAATTCTATGCTGCTTCTGTGCTCTGGCTTCAAGGATTCAGTTGAATAAAGTAAGGGTGTAAACTAGGCAAGTTAGATTACTTGATCTTGTTTATCCATATGATGTATGCTCAAAAATTTCAGTTATATGCTTAAATAAGATTATTTTTGCATAATCTTTCATTTTTGTTGCTTTATACATCTATATCCAAATCTCATGAGGTGTGTGCAGGCTTGTGTTATTTAGTTGCAAGTTCCTGATTGGATGAAGGTGTGGATCTAGATTGACACCATTCCTATCCAATAATCTCAAGACTCTATCCCTCAGCACTCCACAAAAGGGCCTCCTTTCATCTTGCTCCATTTAAGCAATGATCCGACCTTGTCTCCTCTTCTTCTCATTTCTATAAAAAATCAATTTTCTTACCTAGTTACGGTGTGTAAAAGCTTTGTTCTCATTTGGATCTGTTTCATCAAAGTAAAATATACATAGATCTGATATTTCAGAGCTCATAGTCTAGATCTCAATTCTGAAAAATATCATTAAGTCTTCTAGATCTAGCATAAGGAAATTGTCCATTTTGCATGACAAGTTAAAGAGAATCAATAGGTTGCATGCACCAATTTTCCTTTCTATTTTAAAAGAGATTAAATCCAGAAATCAGTGCATACTTAATTTTCTGCACAAACAGCAATCCAAGATCCCAAGGAAAGCTTGCTTTCCTTGGTTCCTTTTTCACCTGTTTAGCTAGTTTTAACTTCATTTTTTTTTGAGATAAGGTAGGTTGATCCAAAGGTACTATTAAAGTGATTTTGGGCATATGTTATTCTAACATGATCACTGTATTTTAGCAGGTATGACAGAAAATAAAGGAAGCTTCTATCTGGAAGTGGCCTCATGAGCGTTCAAATCCCCCCAGGGGTCTCCCTTTTCACTAAAATCTTAAAATTTTTGCAAAGTTGTAAGATCTTGGTTTCAGCCTGTATAAGGACCAAGAAGTTTCTGATATTTCATTTCACTGATATTGTAACCAATAATAAATAAAATTATTTTTGGAATAGGCTCTTTCGATCCCATTCCCCATCCCCCCTAGGGGGATTTGCGTCGGTGTCCTTTTCGTCGCTTTTTGCTCATTTATTTTCAAAATAGCATTGATCTAATTTGTGGGGTAGTATACTTGATTTTATTATTAATTTCATATTCCACTTTTTTTTTTTCAAAGTAATCATAATACTTACCCCATGATTTCCCGATTGACCCAAAAGGGGAAAGAGATTCGTGGTAGGACTAATTAGAAATCTAGAATTGTGTATCTTTTTCTTTTCGATCATTTGTTTTTCAGATATTATAAAACTAACCCCTCCTCGATTCCTTGATTGAGATCCACTTGGATCGAAAGAGGTTCCTGGAGGGTTTTCCTTTAAACAAGAACACCTAGTTTAAAACTTACTAAAATTGACAAGACTCCAGTGTGTATGCTCTGCACTTGGCTGCAGTTCATCTGATTAGTAAAGCTGTATCAAAAGCACTTGGGTGAATAGGATAATTAGGACTCACTCTCCCCAACTGACAAACCATTAGGTGAAAATCCAACACCTAGATCAAACCTTTTACGATGGAAAAATACCCAAAGGAAGTGGGAACTTCTGAAAAGTGACCTCGGGGCACCGATCTCTATCACACCCTAATAGGTGCGTTACAAACAATAGCCCTAGATACTCCATTTCAGCCCACATATTCCTTGCAGGTAGCTGTGAAGGTTTAGTTTTGGACATACTCCAAGTACTCTCGGGTATATCTGGAGTCCCCCCTTTGCCTAATTGTAATCAACTCACACTTCATTTTTAACTTAAAAAATACCAAGAGGCAATCGTAAAACACTCACTCCAAGCACATGCAAGTACATTGTTTCTATTTTCTGACTCCATTCTAAGGCACTGGTTATTTTCTTGTTTTATATATACATTGTGTCTCAGCATTGTGCTTTCGTGTGTTTATTTTCATATCTTGCCATCTTTGATTATCTACAGTTAAATTGCAAACTCCTAAGTAACTCAGTCAGTTTAACATCACAACGCTAAGTAATTATCCTTAGCAACTTAATAGGGTCTACCCCCCTTGGCTTCATTAGGAGTTGAGCCTAAATGGAGGAGTCAAGAACAAGGTGACAGCCTTGACTCGAGACTTTCTCCCAAGGACACACGAGTGGCTTCAATATTTCTGCCACATGACCCAGGTGTGTGAAAGGCGACAACAGTACCAACAAATTATATAAATATTATGGGCTTACATGATGATATACAAAACGATATTCAAACACATGATATTCTAACTAGAATATGGTAAGGAATTAGGAATGTCGCTTGAGTTCGTTGTCTCAATATTATTCATTTCCATAGATATGAGGATGACAAATGATGAATCACTTCAGCACACTCTATATGAATTAATGGAATTTGAATAGGATTGTTTCATTGCAACTTTCATCTAATTGGTAGACAAAAATAGGAAAAAGGTATGGAACGATAGAAATATCAAGACCAAGATCCTGGAATCTGGTGCACTAGTCCTCATGTATGATGGTAAGTCTCTCAAGCACCCAGGAATGTTGTAGATGTGGTGGTTGGGTCCATTCCATATATTTTTCATAATAGAGGCTAGCATAAGAAACCTTGCTACTCTCGGCATCAAACTCATGAAAGGTCTTATTAGTGTGTTATAGACCAAATTATCAATTCTCTGTCTGTGTTGGCACTTACATGATGACACCTCAAATGTCAACTGTCCCTCACATAAAAGGAAATTACATATGGAATAGCCTTAATTTGGTGTCCCATGGCATGGCCTTAATCATCAAGTAGTTCACTAGCACTCCTAAGCTTTGTAACTAGTCTTGGAGACAAAAACACTCCTCAACATGCTTGTTTCACTCTAAAAACATGCCTTTCCTTTATCCCACTAAGGTGTACATGCACATTTCCTTTATCCCAGTAAGGTGTACATGCACCTTCCCATTGTCTCACCAGTTTCATTTTCCTAAACAACTCAAAAATAGTTTAAATTTGAATTTTAGGGCTGTTTGGGTGGTTTTGGTAACCTCTCTTCAATTGTAACTGCTTCCTACCCAAATGTAACTATCTCGTATACTATAAAGGAAAGGGAAATGAGCCATAAAAAGGGACTTGAAGCATAAGTATTGTTAAGATGGAGGAATTTCCATCCGTTTTTGAAATTGGCGTGTACTTAGTTTCAAACCCTTAAGCATTGGATGTTTACTTGGGGTTATTAGAGAAGAGAAGAAGGAGATCCAAAGTCAAGGTTTCACAACGTGTCAAAGCAAAAATAAGGTAACATTGTACTTGTTTCCATTATTAATAAGAGAATCACTAGTACAAAATGAGGAATTAGTGACTAGGTGACTAAAAATTCTAGTCACCACAGGCTTTTCAAGTGATTTACTACTAAGTATGAGCAATTTTGATTGACCCAACTATAAACGACTGATTTAGTCAGGACATAAAAAATGACTAGCTAGAAGAATAATAATTAGTCATTTTTATTTGTGCAAGTTATATTTCATGTGTTGTCATGCCATGGTCAAGTTGAATTGGTAGCTTAAAGGTTTTTGCATTATGCATATTCATGTCTCCATTTTGGTATAAATCCGTTTAACTAATCTTATCGATTGTGCGCATATTTCGTTTTCCAAATTTCAAGTCTATTTGACCCTCTCGCCAATCAGTTAAAATTTCAGCAAGTTATAAGTCTTTTGATATTGACAGTGAAATATATAAAATTTGTGTCCACCAATAAAACATCATTAACACCTACTCATCAATGTCGTTGTCACGCCTCTTCTCAAAAAGTTAGAAATCCCCCCCTTGATGCCCCTGGTTACAAAAACGACAATATATTTTATTTTAATAAAAAAAATCGTCCCTCTCATTTTAATGATCTCTTGCCATTTTTAAATTTATAATAATAATAATAATAATTTTTCATCTAATTCAATAGGTTTTTAACATATAATAATTAATATAACATGCTTTTCATATATAAATATATTATAGTTAAACATTATATAATATATTCATATTAAAAAATAAATTTCTATTCATTTATTTTGATAGAAATATAAAATAATTAAAAATGTAAGAACAAAATTAAGAGGACTAGATTGTAACTATGATCTTTACTAAGAATAGCTTCTATTTTAAATTCCATGGTTGCAATAGCCTAATCTTTAATAGTTGGAGATAAATTTAATACATTACCCTCTTTCATGGTTAAAATTGATTGCATTTAGTGGTTATAATGAATGGATGGTTATAATGAATGGAGGGGAGAAAAGAATGTGGATCCTAGTTCACCATGGACGTTCAATAGGCCGAACATGACATTGGTAGGGAAGGGCCCAAAAGTGCATTAACTGATACCTTCGACCCCTTTGATCACAAATCCAGGCACTGAATCGGATTGAATCCATTACCATCCCCAAATACCCTGTCTGAACCTAGGCTTTGAATGAACTATGGATAACCGATAGGGACACTAGTGCTGGAACAAATAAAAAGCAGTGCATGGGAATGGCTAGCTGAACTAGGATTTTTGGGATTGCTTGCTAGCGAATACAAAAGTGAGAACTTTTTGTTCTTACATTTCCTTAGCACATGGAGAAAGATATCCACCACCTATCCAAGGTGATTCACATTATGATTCCTGATCACGCGGAGAAATATATTCTCGACCTATTGAAGGTGCTTCACATTCTCCTTTTTTTTTAGACTTTAATTAAATATTTTTAATTAAAATCCATAGTCATGTTCTGCCTTTGAAACCCAATATAAAGTATTTTCATTGTGAAATTTTGGTTGTAAGATCGATTGATTTTAGCAATTGTGGAGTTTCTTTAGTTTTTCGGTTCCTTCTTTGTATCAGGACTAATATTTTTTGGAAGATTTTCTTGGGCATTTTTTCTATCATTAGACATCCTGCTGGTCTCAACCTACAAATTCTAGTTGTAAGGCAGCAATATTACAGGAGATTACTTCCTTTGTCCCTCAATATTAGTGTGATATAGCTGTATCCAATTTAGATACTAAGGATTTCTATACATGAGCTCTAATTACCTTTCATTGTAGCATACATTTGAGGGCAGCAAGGGCATTGTCTCATCTCCAAGGAAATATTTTTTTTGTCTATATGAATTAGCAAAAGATTACCTATCAACAAACATATTATAGCATAGTTTTATGTCCTACCCCAATCTACTCTATACTATAGACTGAGTTACTGAGTCTGATTGACTTTTTTCAATAGCAAAATGCAGGTAATGGTACTGATACTGTACACAATGGTATACAATGGTACACAAGGGCACATAATGGTGTACATTAGAGTTTCAGATTGTTTCCTCTAGTGAGACTTCCTAACAGAGTCCTTAACTTTGGATAGGTCTAGACTTGATATTTCATCAAACATTTGTGTGGAATGTCACTGACTGTTGTAGACTTCGTGTAGGTGCCTTAAAACCAGATCTGATTTGTTGTATCCTTATTTTGGGATGTTAATGGTACATTCTAGAATTCAAATAGATTCCATATTAATATGGAAATAATTCTTAAAACACATGCAACTGAGTTTGTAACATTCCCTCTCGTACTCTTATTCTTCATTAATAAAAAATACAAGGTAAATGTAAAGGTACAACTTTTCAACGACAAACTCAAGGTTGGTAAAATCATGGTAAGTAATGTCATGTTAATTTCTTAAGTTGTGAATTTCTTTAGTAGACGTAGGATACTGAGGGTTTGACTCGACTAAATGAATTGGGAATGAATCTACTAGGGAGAGGTTGAATGGTTGAGAAGCATGAGTTGGATGACCAGTGTGATTTTGGTGTTTCTAGCACTAGAAGAAGACTTAACCAATCTTGATGATATAAATACTTGTAAGCTTTCTTAAAAGTTGAGAGATATCTTGAGTAGACAAATTTGCTAATTGGTGGCAAGCATATAAGGGACCCTATTATATTGTTAGTTAAAATAAAAAGTTAGATTAAATGATTATCCTATTGTGATAACTCTCATCTTATGGAATCAAGTCTCCAAGCAGTATTCTAAAAACTTTTGATAAGATGCCAACAAAATAGAAGGAATATTTTATGTAATTATAATTATATATATTGTTTATTTTAATTAAATTGTGTTATCTCTATAACAATAAATTGTAGTATAAGTTATATGTCACAAAAGCGTTTTAAATAGATTATCATATTAAGAGCCACAATTACACAATTACTAAATACATACAGGTAAATATGTAAACATATTAAAAGAGTAATTGTTTAATTAACTATTGAAACCATTAAACAAATGTGTATATATTATAAAGGATGGATGAGATGTTGTGTATAATATACATCCTTATGAGATCATAAAGTGGCTTTACATAGGTAATGTATATCTTTTAATATTATAAATTAAAGAAATCGAAAAAACGGTTAAGAAACCATTGGGCTTTGTCTCTTTGGAAGAAGAGGGCATGAGGGAGGCGATAGAAATTTTGTGTGGGGAGTTATTTCTCCTTCACATTTTTGCGACCTATGTGGAGTCAAGGGACTCACAAATAATGTGTAAGAGGATGCTAATACAAAATGAAAAATAGTAAAATGAAGATAAGCATTTTCAAAGAATGGGACAATATAACCTCTGCAGTGAAGAAGAGCCAGACTCCACACCTTTTGCTTAATCGAATCCAATGGGATGGATAGTCTCAAACTTTGTCAAACCTCAGATAAGTAATATAAACATTTTTGTTTTGTTAAATGTATAAGTAAAAAGAGTCCAGATAAAATATGTTTATATTCTCTGATTCATACATTTTGAAGGGCAGAATATTTGACAGAAAGGTGAATTTTCCTTTGGTGTAGAACCAGATGTCTTTGCAAGTCTATATAGAACCCTTCAGATCTCATTCCCCTTTTTATTCGTTGGGCATTGCTTCAGTAAAAGACGAATTCTCCAAGTGTAAGTGCCGAATCTCTTTCTTTGGGAAATTTTATTGTTTCATTGAGTTTTTTTCAGAAACCCTCATGAACTCATGAAGTTATCAGTATGCCTTTCTTCTACACGATTTTATTGATAAAATATTTCATATGTGATATGATTGAAGGTCAAAACTATTGAAGAGGGCCGGATTTTCCATAAAAGTTTCTCTAAAAAGTCAACTAATTTTTAAAATGAATTGAGTTAATATTTGCATATAGCAGAGTAGTAAAAAGGTAGAGGTTTTCCTAGACATAGATGCCAGTATATATTTACTACTGAATTGATACCCTCTGTAAATGGCCATAATCTCAACTTTATTAGATCTGGACCTGGGGGGTTTTGCTACTTTTCTTTCCTTTCTGCACTTTAGTGGCTTGCTTCGTCTCTTGTGTCCCTTGTCCTCCCATATTCTCTTCTAGATATTTTAAAATCAACTAGGGTGGAGTGTAATCCTTCCTTCCCAAACTTTTCCTGCAACCTCAATTGAGATGTCATTAGGCAAGCCATTATCAATATCCATTTATACACACAACCTCGCATAGATTTCCTCTTGAAGAAAAGATTTTGAATTGTTCACAATTTCTTATTTGGGTAGCCCTTGCATATCTTATAAGACAGATCTTCCCAAATCTTAGTTCTTCTTATGTATATCATCGATAGATGTGCTTAACTCCCAATAAAATTGAGAAAATTGGTCCATCTCCATTGAAACTTTAAAATGTTTCCGTTGTTCTATTTCTATTTCACCTATTTGATATAACTTCCAGATACTTTATTGGCCACTCTTGTCCATATTTTTCAGTATGTTTGACATCATTACTCATGCAAGTTTGTTTTAGCTTGTTGCTTATTACTTTGCATTTCTCCAAGAGATGCATAATTGTTGATATTCCCATACCTTTAGTTCATATTACCAGTAAAGTTTTACACATAAGGGTGTTTCTTTGTCTTTTTATTTCTCAACCAGTTTATATTTCTACCCTTTTATGACATTTGGAGCCCTTTCTTGAACTTCTGGAATTCACTTTTGACCATTTCTTACCTTCTCATCTCCTTGTGTTTCATTTTTCCAAGGTTACTTTTCTTTATTTGTATATAATGTGTGGCCTCATTGATGGTATACTAATTTTATGATTAAGATAGTTGTCCATGTTATCAGATTATCTTTGATGATGCAGTGTCCTTCGCTAAACACATCTTTATTATTTCCCTGTTTGAGTAATCTACTACCATGTGCTCTCTGATAGAGTTTGTTTTTCCTAGCTGTTAACATTGTTTCTCTTGCCATGGTCAGCCATTCGAATGATATAGGTATGACTTCTAGTCAAGTTTAGTCTTTCATGTGGAAAACAAACAAAAAAAGGGGAAGAAAATTGTACTTTTGTAGGCTCTATAAACTGTTAAATTATTGTCATATTATAACCTACGTGATGATATAGCAGAGAAGGATTTTTTTTAATTTGTGGTGATTCATGACATTGATGGGATATTAGCAGAGCTTGATTGTGATGTCATATTGGAAGTTGTAATCAAAAAGGTTTTTTTAAGCTGGAAATTTGATATTTGCATTGGAAGAAGTAAATTTGTGGATGCTATATAATCTTACAGAATGGGTGGCGATGAGAGAAACTTGGTATTTTTACTTTAGGAGGATGATTGGATATGAACACCATGGGAAGCTTGGCATGTAGGGATGCATTGTAACTAATTTATCCATGCATTAGTTTATATTTAGATCATGTTTACTACAAATTTATTGGGTAAAATTATCAATATTTTCATGAATTGAATGCAGCTATGATCCATAAAACCAGTAATATCTATGTCTTGGAAGAATGTTATCATACATTATACTAATGTATTTGGACATGTTCATAATCATTTATGTTGGTAATACATGTTGACATGCTAAAGGAATCTGCATGGAGGCATGGTGGGTGTTATGGATGAATGTTATTTTTTGGTTTTCATGAATCATTGAAGCTCCAAAGAGGATCCTTCTTAAATTTTAAGTTGTAATATTTTCTTGGGGAAACAGATTCATATAGATGATCATTGTCTCCAGTAACTGACATCTTTAATGGGTTTTATGTGAGAACATGACAAGAGTAGTCAAATTGGATGTGCTCATTGCTTTGGTTATTTTTACTTGAGGAAACAACTATAATATTGAAAAACTATATAGGCCCTGGTTGACACCTTGGATATGTGATCTCTTTGTTCAATATTGGGGTATCATGGATAAAAGTTTATTGGAAAGACATATCAACAAAGATTGGAATTAACAATTTAGTTTGTGAGGTTTCATGACCTAGTTCTATGAAGTTTCTTTAATTACATTTTCCAAGTATTGATGCACTATGGCTCAACACTAGAAGCTTTGGAAAGCATAATGACATTCCCATGCTTCTTGAGTTCATCATGGATAAAAATTAGGCACAATTTGCAACAGGGTGGATGAGTTGCTACAGGACATCTATCCAATTTTCCTACTAATACCAAAAGCTTTACCAATCAAGAAGATTGATTTTTTGTGGCAGGTCCCTCAGTTAATGCAATAGCACTTTCCCTTACTTTGGCACTGACATTGCTGGTAGTGATTAGTGTTATGCCTTGTTGGCATACTACAGTGACACATTTGATTGACTTGGATACCATGAGGAGTACCTTGGAATGTTTTCGATTAGGCAGGGAAAATCCACAAATCTTCCAAATGTAGAACTTGTAGGGCATTGAATCCAAATACATTACCTACAATGGAAGTGGAGGATTTAGTAAGAGAACCTTATTTGAAAAGGTCCAAGAGGTAAGATAAATAGTAAATAAATTAACTATTAAAATGAGAAACTATATGGCTCAATTATAGCATAACCAGACTTCTATAGCTAGCCCATTGGGACACATATTTCCTAATTGATCTTTTTTATGCATTTAATGTCATGGCTTCTTTGAACATAGTAGCTAAATACTTCCATTGTGTTAAATAGGGCAGGTATTATACTATTTTTTGGTTCTAAACAATTTTATCCCTCCCCATAATTCGTCTTGTTCTAGTTGCAAATATACAAATATGGGTTGGTCCCAATAATGTCCCCAATTCTATCATTTTATACTGAATGTTTTCATAATGCGATTTCATCTGCAAATCTTGTTAGGGAGTTTTGTAATTGGCATGTTGCTCTTTTTATGTTGAGCTTCTGCTATGCTATTTTAATGTTTCCCATCATAGTTACATAAAGACATTATTACTTAAACAACTGAAAATTGACATAAAGTACCTATATATTCTATTTGAGTACTGTAATACTAATACATTGATTTTAACTATGTTGTGATATGTAAGAACATTTTGTTTCAAGGTGTTTTCCTACTGATGCATCTATCTTAGCTCTTCCTTCTTGCAACTTTTCACTGTATTTATTTATATGCCTCTAAATGCAAGCTATTTAATATGTGATAAATGTTATGGCAAGGACGATCCTTACTTCCACTGCTAGAAATTTCCATCCTTTTCACAATCCATATATTCAACTTCATTCAGATATCAGCTTTTCTCAGCAAATCTTTTGCTCAACTTGCACTGAAATATGTGAGTCTAAAGTCTCTACTTGAGCATTATCTATATTCTAGTTTTTCAGTTATTGTGGTTGGGGACCAGTGATCTAACTTAATAGAATCCAAAAGGGGATAGAACTGGAGATATAAATATTGTGCCCAAAACTAGAGAGGCACTTCTGTACTTAATTTTGATGTTGTGTCCAATTTTCATTTTCTAGGTTGGCCATGAAGTTTGTTGTTGTTGTATACTTTCTTAGTATCTCAATAGTTAAATTTACAATTCTATTTGAAGTAATATTTCTTTGCATATTCTCTCATTCAGGGTTAAAATGATTCTTCAAGAACCCGATGGGTCTGTATTTCCCTTTGATGCTCCATGAAACAATTAACTGTTAATTTAAATCTCCTTCAACTACATATGCAATCCCATGCCATTGTTTTGATGGATAATTCTGATGGGGGAGAGTTTTGCTTGGTTGATCTCTTTTGGTATTTTCACCTTGATTCAATAACTCAAAGTCTCAATCTTTTACCATGAAGATGACCATTTCCTTTCTATTTGTGTGAGCTCCACTCCCATTTTAATTTAAACATATTAAGACATTACTTTTTTTTATCAAATTGATAGGACATATTAAATTTTTTTTTGGTCATGTCTCTTATTTCTAAATATTTTGTTATATTTAGAAATCTATATTTTCTAGGATACCACCACCCTCAGAATGAGGGGTGTGACTGCTATAATCATTGGGCTGACTCTGGGAAACAATTTTCCCTTGTACTTGGACTAATTGCTACAGGAATTCCAGTATTTCTGAGGATAAGCTTCAAAATCAGTATAGAAGTCTGGAACTCTAAGATGTAGAATGGAGTCTCTTTCGTGTTGAGGTAAAGAGGACATCTTGAGGGACCTATAATTCCTCTTTTAATAGGGTTATTCTTAATCAGGATCTTGTTGTGGGAAATAGTAAAAGAAAAGTAATTCTTTGGAATGAAAAATTCAGCCACATTTTCAGCCAAATGATGTCTTAAGATGGGAGTATCGATTGGAAACCGATTTCTCTTGTATTTGGCCCTAATGCTATGGGAAAAAAACAAAAGAAAATGAATCCTCCTTTGGAATTGAAAATTTCAGCCAAATTTTCTTCCAAATGGTGTTTTGAGATGGGGAAGGTTGTCATCCTAGCAACTTTTGATATAAGTATTTTTATTTTTTTGGGGATTGATGCTCTTTTACTAGACTTCACATTAATATTTTCTAGTCATTATAGATGTGTCTTCAAATGCATTGTGGAATATATATGTCCACACCTTGATGTTAAACTTGTGAAGGGTACCTATCATGAGCAATGGTTGAGGGAAAGTCCTCGATAAAAGTGCAAAATGAAATCCACCCCTTGATTACCAGTCTATCCAATTCTCAACATGGTAATGGGTTCCTTTAATGAAAAATGCATGTATATCAGTTGTATGGTTGAGCATCCTACTAGCTTGTCTAATTTTTACATAAACTCGGATATCCATTAATCTAGGTAAAAATGAATCATGTTCTATCCAATGCATCCATAATATAGGTCTCAATGAATCTTCTTCGATACAGTTCACTAATATGTTAATACAACCAAGTTTAGAAGTTGATTGGTAAAGGGTTCCTGTCATAAATATGCAATACACACCTTGATTGAATGATACCCATCCTAACCAATTTTCAACATGGTAAATGGTACGTATCATTGAAAGGGCATGTAGCTCGATGGTATAGTAGAGAATTATGCTAGCCAGTCCAATTTTTAATAGAAATTGGGGTATCCATCAATCTAGGTGACAATGATTCCTCTTCTATACAATGCATCCATTAATATAGATCCCAATGAAGCTTCTTCTATGCAAAAGCCATCAATGTGGTAAGCATTAGTCTACAATAAAAACAAATAAGAGGGACAAAAATTGTGTACTAGCCTATCTAATTTTCAACATGGTATTACAACCAAGTATTGTGGTTGATTGGTGGTGGCTAGAAACCCTAAGCCAAATTTTAGCTGGCGAAACACAGTCTACTGTGATAATCAAAAAATAATTTGGAAATTGTATTTATCTAAATCTCATAAGGTTCCATCTCTACTGCCAATAAGATCTGGGAGTCACATGGGACTTCCATCAGGTTTCCTACTTTGCATATGTCAAACTATTTTGCTGTTGAAGTGAATTTAAGCATGAATGATGTATCTATAAAAAAATCATTTGTTTCCATAGATACAATGCTTATTATGAACCTCATTCTTGTAATTTTCTATACTAATATGCACTGTGGGTATTCATTTTTCCATATTTATTCTGCCACTAATTGCTGGCAATTTACTATTGCTTTGAGAATGTTTCTTGTCTTTGTTTATGCTTATTCTCAATTTGATCTCCCAACATTCAAAACTTCGATAAACTATAAGGTTTGCAATCCAATAGTAGGCTTTCAAGTGAAGTCCCATGACTTGTGTGTTGGTATCCTCCTCCGTGATATGTACATGGCCCAAAAAATTTACATGTTCAATGAATTACTGTAGGATATCCCATTTACTGTTGGAGAAATTCCTTTCACTAGTTTGAATTATATAATTTTGAAGAGGGTTCCATTGCTGGTTAGGGTAAACTACCACCTGTTTGAAGCTTTCTCACTATAGTCTTCACCTTTGAAGGACTGTAGTATGCATTTATGTGTCTCCTGTAGAAGATTTAGGAATAAATCTTCTAGCAACAGCAAGTCTGGGCGCATCCTTCAGTTTATTTGGAGTTCTAACATATACAAACATTGTTATGGATCAGCAAGGTTAAGAAACATCTTAGTCAATTTGGAGCATTTTTTGTGACTGGAAAATTAAAGATCCTTCAGGTCTTTTGCGGCTCATTCTTGAATTAAGGTTAGGATTCTCTTCATAAATTTATTCAAAGAGTCAAGTTTTATGCATTAAATTGATGGTAATGAAAAATTTCTATGCTAACAAAGAGAATTGTCTCTTAGGTTTGTACATGTCACTAAGCACTGATTTTTTTTGCGAAGAATATCTTTGAGGCTAAAAACCTTACCTATTGTGCACTGAGAGTTGCTGACATTTTTCATATTGTTTTAAAGAATAGTCTTTACCATGAAGTTAATACCCCATTTTTTGAATGGTCTTGTTACCAACTAAGTTGTACTTAGTGGTTTTTTATCAAGTGATCCTAGTGAACCAGACAAGGATAACTTGTTTGGACTTCAGAAGACCTTTGGAAGTACTTATGGGAAGTGCTTGTTGTATTATATCACATGTTCATACCCCATGGGGGAATTGTAATAAATGTTCTAGCATGATAGTGTCTGTAAAAGACTCGGTCTCTTATACTTTATTTGTCAATCTGATCAGCCCAAGGTGTTTTTTTCCCTTGGTTATTATTGGTTGTTGAATAAACGACTGATAATTTCTGAGTTTTTCACTCCATACCTCCAAAGTTGGGGTGGTCGACTTGGCATTTAGGCCTATTGAGGTTATTAGAGTCTATGTATAAATGTATAAACATGCTAGACATCATGGTCGAGTCATATGAACATGTTTAAGTCCCCCTAGGTTTTTCAATTTTTCAATTTTTCAATTTTTTAAATTTTTCAGTGTTTTTTATTAAAATTTAGTTTTTCCAAAAATTAGGCTATTTTTTAATAGTTTAATTGAAAAAATTGATTTTGTAATAAAAGTGGGCCAAATAATCAGTTTCATTCATGTAGGTGCTCATTTTCAAGCTAAGAGCACCATGTAAACCCATGGACCCACTATTTCCTAGTTTTGAGTGATTTTCCATCACTCAGGTCAGAAAGCCCCAAAAATCACTTATTGATTATTTTAATTAATAAATTGATGAATAATGGAGCAAATCCAAAATCATAGATCAGTGGATTCTCGGCCAATTTGTTGAAATCAGTCAGATCTGAACCAGATGGACTGGATCTAATAAATCCTTGATTGAAGGAGGTGATCAAATCAGATCCAGAGTTGATCTTCAGCAGTCTTTATGGGGAATTTGGCCCTCCCTCTCTCCTGCACACGTTTTGGTGGATGCTTCAGTCAACAGGTTGATGTGTCAATCAGATCAGCTCTCCAATTGACAGCTGCACTCAGTGAGAATCTGATCTAGCTCAATTCAACTTTAGATCTGCATTGATTGACTCTCCATTAGCTGATTTGATCTATCTCCTTGGGATTTGTGCCCCCCCTGGGCTGGATCTCCTAGTTTTTGTATATATCCAAGCATAAGCCTCCTCTTCCAAGTTAGTTAGAGTTGGATTGAAGGGCTTGCTATTGTAATATTGTTGTAATCTTTTGATTGTTGAAATAAAGAAGCTTTGGAGGCCAAATGGTGTAATTCTCTCATATGTGTGGATTAAGCTTGTCTTACAGCTATTTATGTTGTCGGTTTTTCTCTCAAATTCTGCATCTGAACCCTGTTTGGCTTGAACAATTCAGCTGAATCAATAGGAGTATAGTTGGGCAAGTAAGGTTACTTGTTTTTCTTATATCTCATAGCATATATGTTAGAATATCTAGATTATACATGTTTAATAAGTTTATTTTCATGTAATTCTTGTCTCCTTTTCATATATATATCCAGATCTCATGAGGTTTCATGCAAGATTGTGTGTTTAGCTTTTAGGTAGCAAGGATTGGACGAACTGTGGATCTAGTTTGACTCCACTATACATCCAAAATATTTTTGAAGACATTGCCTCTCTGTATTCCACTAACAATTTTCCATTGTAGATCTGCTTCAGCAACAAGCACTTCTCTTCTCCTTTTCCTCCTTCAAAATCAATTTCTTTACCTAGTTACTTTGTTCACAACTTTGATATTGTTTAGATCTATTATCTTAAAGTAAATTTAACATAGATCTATCTCCTCAAATCCCATAATTTAGATCTTTTTCTTAAAAGGTTTCATAAGCATTCTAGATCTAGCTTTAGGGAAATCGTCCTTTTTGCATGGAATTTTAAAGAGAATTTGTAGCTTGCATGCATTAGATTTCTGTTTTCTATTATAAAGGATAAATATAGCAATCAGTGCACATCATATTGGCTGCCTAAAAGGCAAGCCAATATCCCAAGGAAATCTTGCTTTCTTTGGTTCCCTTTTTACCTTTTTTAACTAGTTTTAACTTAGCTTTTTTTGGTTAAAAGTAAGCTGACCCAAAGGTACTTTGCGAGTGATTTTGGGCATATTTAAGTCTAATAAGCTTTATTTTTTTTAGAAGGTATAACAGAAAAGAGGAGGATCTGTTGTTCGAAAGTGACTTTTGGGCTTTCTGAATCCCCCCAGGGGTCTCCCTTTTTTACTGAAATCTTTAATTTTTGCACTTTGTAAGCTCTTGGTTTCATTCTATATAAGAATAAAGAGGAATCATATCAGTTTTCTGATATTGTAACTGCTGGTAATAAAAATAATTCTGAATAGGCTCTTTCGAGCCCATTCCCCATCCCCCCTGGGGGATTTGCGTCTGTGTCTTTTTTTTGCTTTTCGTTCCTTTTTTTTGCAATATAGTGTAGTTATAATCTGTAGGGTAGTATACTTTGATTTATTATCAATTCCATATTCCATATCTAAGGTATCAAAGTAATTTAATACTTGCCCCACGACTTCCCGATTGACCTGAAAGGGGAAACAGATGCATGGTAGGACTAATTAGAGAACCATCATTGTGTATATTGGTTTTTTTTTCATCAACTATTTCTTTAGATTTAATAAAATTAACCCCTCCTTGATTCCCTGATTGAGATCCATTTGGATCAAAAGAGGTTCCTGGAGGGTTTTCTTTTTAACAAGAACATCCATCTCAAAATTTACTAAAATTGACAAGACTCCGGTGTGTATGCTCTGCACTTGGATGCGGTTCATCCGATCAGTCAAGATGTATCAAAATCATTTGAGTGACTAGTATAATTAGGATTCACTTTCCCAAATTGACAAACCATCAGGTGAAAATCCAACACCTAGATCAAACCATTACGGTGGCAAAATACCCAAAGGAAGCGGGAACTTCTGAAAAGTGACCTCGGGGAACGGATCTTTGTCACACCCTAAGGGGTGTGTTATGAAAAATATCCCTAGAGACTCCATTTAGCCCACATATTCCTTGCAGGTAGCCGTGAAGGTTTATTTTTGGACATACTCCAAGTACTCTCAATTATATTTGGAGTCCACCCCTTCCCCTAATTTTAATCAACTCATATTTTCACATTAACTTGAAACGTACCAAGAGGCAATTGCAAAACATTGACTCCAAGCACATGCAAGTATATTGATTTGTTTTTTACTCCATTTTTAAGCCACTGTTTATTTTCTTGCTATATATTTATATTGTGTCTCAGCATTGTTCTTTCGTGCACTCATTTTTGTATCTTCTCATCTATGGTTGTTTATGGTTATATTTCAAACTCCTAAGTAACTCATTCAGTTCAACATCACCTTACTAAGTAATTTAGCCTTAGTAACTCAATAGGGTCTACCCCCCTTGGCTTCATTAGGAGTTGAGCCTAAACGGCGGAGTCAAGAACAAGGTGACAGCCTTGACTCGAGACTTGCCCCCAAGGACACACCGAGTGGCTTGAAGATTTCTGCCACATGACCCAGGTGTGTGTAAGGCAGCAATACTTTTTTGGCACCATTGCTGGGGATAAATATTTTTATTCTCGAGTATGACTTAGCTTAACTTTTTTCTAAACAAATAAAAAGATAAAAACTTTTGATTGATCTAGTATTTAAAAAACATAAAAATTAAAACTCGATCCATCTGGCGACTCCACTGTCTAACATCCCTTCAAGAATTTCCACCTGAATAAATCACTGACAAGTTTTCAATCCTCTCCTTGATCCTGAAAGGTTTATTAGGGAAATATTGAATAGGAAGACTTCCCATAGAAACCTTGAAAATTTAGGAGACCAATCCCTCTCAGATATGCATCACATATTTATAGAGAGTCATGTTCACCAATCTCAAGAAATGATGGAATTATTGAAACCCCTTCACTTTTCTCAGATAGCAGGTGCTCCCCATGCCATTCCAAAAGATGCTATCAAGAAGTTCCCCATATTTCAGGGCAATAATGCCATCACTGCCAAGTCTCACCTTCGAAAGTTTGAAAAGCACTTGGTCAGTTATTGCAATGATGCTTCCCATGACCATGCCGATGTCAAAATGAAGCTCTTTGCTTTATCCTTAGAAGATGATGTTGAAGAATGGTACTTTGACCTAGATGATGATTCATATAAAACTCTTAGTGAATTCCTAGAGGGTTTTAAGAAGAAATGGGGAGAAAAGAAAGAACCAAGACATCTGCTTACCGCCCTTCATAACATTAAGAAGATGGATAATGAAACCATGGATGAATTTAACACTAAGTTCAGGTGTGTGGTTGTGGACCTCCCTAATGAAATCAATCCAGAGGATGCCTCCATCCTCATATCTTACATCGAAGATTTTGCTGGTGATTTGAGGTACCGGTTAAAAGACAAAGAGCTGGCCAATCTAAAAACTACTCAGGAATTGGCCGAGAAAATAGAAAAGAATATGCAGTCTTCAAGAAAATTCAACATTCCAGGTTACACTAGGGGAAACACTTCATACAACAAAGAAAAGGGAAAAGCTGTTGAATCAGAAGAAAATGGAGCCTCTAAAGATCCCATGGAAAAGGTAACATACATAATAAAAGACTTGTTTACTAGTCAAAACCAACTAATGACCAATCATTGTGCACACTTGAATCACATTCATAATAGATTGATCACAATAGAAAGGAATAATGGACCTAGGAACTTTCAGCCCAAGCAGAATCAGATGTATCAAGATAATTTTCTTCAACAGGAGCCTAGGATTCCAAACCAGTTAGACTCAACTAACATGGTAGAAGAAGTAATTCCATGGTGTAGACCCTGTGAACAATTCCACCAAGAAAGCACTTGTTATGTTGCAAATCAAGTCATGGAACATGGACTTCCCGAGGTCAGTAATCAGGAAACAACTCCAAGCAAGCTTGATCATATATACATGGTAGGCCAAGCCTACCCTTTGTCACCAACTAAACAGTACATGCCTAAGGATGAAACCATTGCAGAATATTATAGTGAAACTTATGATGAAAACTATAATGTACATGATGGGACTCCTACGTGTTCTCCATATAATGATCACAGTCTGGAAGGTTTACTACCTTGTGACCTTTTCTATAAAGAAGATGAGTATGAGAATGAGGACAAGTATAGCTTGGAGCATGATACAAGTGACAAAGACTCCCTTATCCCCAACAAAGATATTGATGAGGAGTCCTGGACATTCATGGAAAATCCGTTCTATGACATGAATAAAGAGGAAAATAATAAACCAAAAAAGTTTGATGGTTTTGTTGATTTTTCTATCTATTGTTGATGTATATGTAACTTCGGAATGTATTCTTCCATGTATCTTATGTATTGTAACCCGATTTTTATTCCGGGATGTTTCTATTATGCATTTGAGTCATGTTGTCTTACCTCGATGTTCCGATCGGGAGGATTAATAATGTAAACAAGTCATATCAAGTCATTAGGTAAGTCCCCACAGTTTTGGGGCACTTGAGTTATTATACACTAATTAAGGTGTAGGCTTGAGTAGTAATTATTAGGTTGAGCCTAAGTGTGAGATGGAAACTCAAGTGAACGGATGAATATAAATAGAGAGTGAGAGTCTCTCTATTTATCACTTGTGGAATACATCACTTGCTCTCTCAAGTGTGGCACACTTTTGGAGAAGGAAATACTTTGGCTTGACAGAAGACAGAAGGCTGCTGATGTGTTGGGAGTACATCTTACTGTTTTGGGTTTCACATCTTGTGGTGATACTATCTTAGAGGAAGTTGTGGGGTTTTCTCCATTTATGGTTTCCCCGATAAAAACTCTTTGTGTCTCTTATCTCTTGTGATGTGCTTATGTTATTGTTGTGCTTGTTATTCTCTCAGTGAAAAGATCTTAACATAATGCTAGCTTAAATGTTGAAAAACTAACATGGTATCAGAGCTAACCTGAGAAGAAGACATTGTGCAGCTACAGGAACTAGGGCTTCCTATTTTTTGGATCTTTCTCCACAGATTTTCAGCAAAAGTATGCTAAGATGACTCTCCATTGAAGGGTGCATCTTTCTGTCGATGCAGAATTCAATTTCAAGCATTTTTAGTTTCGATGTGGAAATTAGGGATTTCTACAGAAGAGGAATTTTTGAGTGATACCAGCATAGTATTTTTATCCTCATCAAAACCGAATTTTAGAGACCTTGATCAAGAAATTTGGTTGGGTGAAACTCCGGGAAAGTCAAACCCTAGTTTGACCCTGAGCTAGGAGAAACCCTAAATACTAAAACTGCTAAGTTTTGGTAAAGTCGCTATATTCTGAGATTGGAGAAGTATCAGAATCTGAAAATTGTAAGGGCTGAAGATAAAATCCTAATGAATCCTTTATCCAAAAATAAGACTCATATTTACTGTACTCCAGGAGATATGATCTCTCCAAGTTAGGGTTCCATCCTCTTCAAGAATTCATCCCTAAACAGGACATCTAGGGAGATCTGAAATACATTGAGTTACCGAGGTCCAAATGGAATTCTTGAAGATGTTCCAGAAAGTGTACAGACTGTAATTTTTTTGGTCCAAATATTAGACTCAGAAGATGAACCAGTGAAACGTGGCATGCCGTACAACTTCACTGTTCTGAACAGTCCTGTAACAGGTCACCTTGGGAAAAGGATCATAAATCCCAAATGGTGAAACAAATTCTGATAAAACATGCATTGTTGGATCAGGGACATGTGAGGTTACCCTAGTGATAAATTTCAGACACAGAGGAATAGTAATTTCGGAGATATCATAGAAACAGTAACAGGCATTTCTGCAGAAGAAATCAGAAAATTAGGGCTTCCTGTTTTGGGAGCTTCCCTCCACTGTTTTCAGAAAAGGAGTACATTAGACAGCTCCATTTGAAGAGATATATCTGTTCATCCAATAAGATCTGAAAGATTCCATGTTTTTAAAATTAGGGTTTCTGTGAAAAACCCTAGATCAGCAAACTCTGGGACAAGGACGGACACCTCAAATCGGTAAGATATAATCCTTTGCTATTTCCATTTGAGGTTCTCATTTCAATGTGATATATCACATCAGCTTGGTGACAAGCTTGCGGAAGTTGACAACTTCCAAGCCTGGAAGTATATGATCTCTCTGAAGAAAATGGATTGGACACCTATATGAGTATAGAGGTTCCAGTTTCAGAGGGAGACGAGGTTAGAAGCCTTTCACAACAAGAACTTGGTCAAGGCCAAAGAAGACATCATGCTCATGCTGCAGAGGATGATGAACCATCCAGAAAGAGATCTAGATATGAAAGTGAAGATTCTTCAAACAAGGATGAATATGTTCTGATATCAGCTCTCATAGTTAATATTACTCATGGAAGTGATGATTGGCTTATAGACAGTGGGGCTTCCAAACATATGACGGGACTCAAGGAATCCTTTGTAAGACTGTCAGAACATGAATCACCTCACAAGGTGAAACTAGGAGATGACTACCAATATCCAATAATAGGTAGTGGGGAATCTTCATACAAGCTAGACTCTGGTAAGTCTCTAACAATGAAAGAAGTATTGTTTGTGCTAGGATTGAAGAAGAACCTTCTCTCCATTTCAGCATTGATGCAAAAGGAATGTGGGTTGCATTCATAGATGGTCAAGTCATCATGTGGCCAAAAGGAAATACTATCGATGATGCGGTAGTGATTGGAGAACAAGAAGGAGGCTTGTACAAATTGAAGGACCATCCACAACAGATCCATGACACTATAGAGCCAAATGAGCTTTGGCATAGAAGGCTTACACATGTGCATTATAGAGCACTACCTATTGCAAGCAAAGCTGTTGAAGGTCTTCCTGAATTTCAAGTTATTTGAAGGGAAGAACAAAATAAGAATATGACCTAAAGAAACTAGTTGAAGAATGTGAAGATCCAGAATGCAGAGACCATGCAATCATAAGAGTCTCTCAAATCAAGAATAACTTGAAGCGGTGAAGAATGCAGAAGTGGTGATGGCCACCTTGAATGGCCTCCCAGGATCGTGGAATTCATTCATTCAAGGAATGTGTTCCAGAAGGAAGTGATTACATTTCAGCAGACTTCAAGAAGAAGAAGAAGCATGAATCATAAGAAGAGAAGAGAAGATGGGAGCAATTGAAGATCAAGATCTCGCCATCAAAGAAGATCCCTCAAGCAATGAGGAATATGAAGAACTCAACTCTTGAAGAACTTCTTATCCTCCTTATCATTTGGATAAGAAATGATGCTATTATGAATGAAGAAGACGATGAAGATGAAGGCTCAAGAAGGAGTATACCCACGAAACAAATAAAGATAAGTATTCAATTGTCATTTCATGATATTATTTTGTTATGCATTTGTTGATATTCAGTTATTGTATTATGCATGATAGGATGTTTGCATTAATGATAGTATACTACTAATATGCATGTGATGGGTAAGTAGCTCATGGTGCTATACAAATTCTCCATTGCTACTTATCTAGAATGAAACCTCTTTGCTGACATATTGGATTAGTGCACAATCTCAATGTTGTCCTGGTAGAGATGGAAGGCATCTAGAAAGTTTCAATGAGATATGGATGAATGTTGTATTGGCTAAAGTAGTTGCATGATCATATATTTATGCATAAGTGTTTGCCAGTATAAATATTCCTTATGAAATGTTTCTAACCATACAATTGCATTTGACTTGTAGGAAAGATCGTATACATAATCACCTACAAGCAAAGAAGAATGAAGACTTGTTCTGAAGAACAAGTGACGACTATTCAAAGACTAAGAATAATATGACGAGTGTAGTGACATCATTGATGTAGAACCTTCCAGCCACCAAGAAGAAAGGGAAGATCAGTTCAAGAAGAATGATGTCTAGGATGCAGTATCAAGACCTGAAGAGAAGTTCGTAGTTCCATCATATAGTAGATGGAAACATCGTGGGATACAAAGCAAGATTCGTAGTATGAGGATTCTCACGAAAGGAAGGCCTAGACTACGAAGAGACATTTGCAGTTGAAACACATACATGATGAGATTGATGAAGATATTAACCTTTGCTACAAGGTTGAAGATGCAAGTCTATACACTAGATGGTCACATAGAATATTAGTATCATAGGAAGCTACTTGTCACTCCGGTACAGAATGTTTTCAGTGCATAGAGCACAGAAGACAAAGGGAGTATGAAGCTCCGCTTCAGAGGGAGTGACTACAGGTTCGACATGGTACGACAGGATGGATAGATTACTGACGACTCTAGGATTTACTGAGAGTAAAGCGGATTCCAACCTTTGCTTCAAGGTTGAAGGCGGAAGACCAGTGATGTTCCTGTTATGTGTCGATGTACTATTGTTCTAGGTATGGAGGTGTGGCAGAGTACAGATGGGATCTTCCTTGGACAAGGGAAGTATGCAGTAGAAATCCTGAAGAGGTTCAGGATGATGGACTGCATGACTACACCTATGGCATCGAACCTGAAGCTATTGAGTGATGCTTCATCAGAGATGGTTGATGCTACGATGTATCGTTAGATGATTGGGTCATTGATGTACCTGACGAACATGAGACCAGATATTTGCTTTGCTATGAACACCTTGAGCCAGTACCTGACAGATCCGAGAAGTGTTCACTTGATTGCTGCAAAGCATATTTTGAGGTACCTGAAGGGTACAATTGATTATGGGCTCAAGTACGATGCGAATTAGAAGATTAACCTGGAGGGTTATGTTGATTCAGATTGGGCAAGCAGTGCCATCAACAGGAAGAGTACTTCAGGATGTTGCTTCAGTATGGGATTAGGTGTGATCTCTTGGTTTAGTAGGAAGCAATCCTATGTGGCACTGAGTATAGTTGAAGCAGAGTATGTCGCAGCTTATTCAGCTAGTTGTGAGGCAGTATGGCTGTGGAAGCTACTGTCTGATATATTTGATCTCCAGTTAGATGCTACTTGTGACAACTAGAGTTGCATGAAGTTGTCAGAGAATCCAGTGTTTCATGACAGGTCGAAGCATATCGAGATCAAGTATCACTATATCAGGGATATGGTGCAGAGAGGAGAAGTGAAGCTCCTGTATATTGCGATGGAGGAATAGATAGTTGATGTATTGGTGAAGCCATTGGCTAGGCTGAAGTTCGAGTACTTCAGAGAGAGACTTGGTGTTCTCCAGATCGAGGCTTCCTCCCAGAGACAGTGATGAGACCCATAGCCATTCTGACATGGTGAGAGGATTGGTTCCTTCCATGGTCAGATGTAAGGGCTGAGCCATTATGTCATGGTGAGAGGATTGGTTCCTTCCATGACTGATATGAGTGCTGAGATCCATAGACATTCTGACAAGCAGGTCAAATGTAAGGGCTGAGCCATTCTGTCATGGTGAGTGGGTTGCTCCCTTCCATGTCAGATATAAGTGCTAGCCATTCTGTCGAGTAGGATAGATGTAAGGGTAACTGCCACTCTCAGGGAGAGTGGAGGCTCCTGGTCCGTTACCAGGTAGCTCATTCAGGGACTGGGGGCCATTCTGACGAGGGTGTAGGATTCAGTTCCTACCAGGTCAGATGTGAGTGCACAAATCTCTCATCATTGTGAGCGGATATGGTTCCATACTGGATGAGAGTCTTTCATCATTATGAGCAGATATGGTTCCAGCCTGGATGAAAGTGAGAAAATATCTCATCATTGTGAGCGGATATGGTTCCAGCCTGGATGAGAGTCTTCCATCATTGTGAGTGGATGTGGTTCCAGCCTGGGTGAAAAGAACATAGTTCTTTCATCATTGTGAGCAGATGTGGTTCCAGCCTGGATGGAAGTGCAGAACTCTCCCATCATTGTGAGTGGATGTGTTCCAGCTTGGATGGAAGTGCAGAACTCTCCCATCATTGTGAGTGGATGTGTTCCAGCCTAGATGGATGTGAGTACTGTGCCTTTCTGACGAGTAGGTCAGATATAAGTGCAGAGCCATTTCATAGATGGTAGTTGATTGTCCCTACCATGCTGGTGAATGTGAGTGCTAGACCTTTCTGATGTGACTGTAGTTTACTACATGATCAGATGTGAGTGTTGGCCATGCCTTTCTGATGAGCAGGTCAGATGTAAGTGCTGGGCGAAGACCTACATGAGGGTAGGCCTACAACCAGCATGAAAAAGGGCTGGCTCTGTAGAACTTCCTATGACGAGATAGTTCACACATGATGATGACCAGAGGAGATCTAGATCGAGCTATGATCCAGATCCAGTTATGATGACTCCGAGAGATCTAGATCGAGTGATGATCTAGATCCAGCAGTGATGATCCAGATCGAGTGATGATCCAGATCCAGTCCAGAGATGATGATCCAGATCGAGTGATGATCCAAATCCAGTCCAGTGATGATGATCTAGATCGTGTGATGATCTAGATCCTGTGATGATGCTCTATGATGATCCAGATCGAGAGATGATCCAGATTCAGATGACTTGAAGATGAAGATGACTTGAAGATGAAGATGAATTGAAGACGAGGTGATCCAGCTGATACAAAGAAGAAGACCAGTGCTGAAAATCATGTCGAAAGAATACCTTCCTAGTTAAGAGGGAGTGTTGATGTATATGTAACTTCGGAATGTATTCTTCCATGCATCTTATGTATTGTAACCTGATGTTTATTCCGGGATGTTTCTATTATGCATTTGAGTCATGTTTTCTTACCCCGATGTTCCGATCGAGAGGATTAATAATGTAAACAAGTCATATCAAGTCATTAGGTAAGTCCCCACAGTTTCGGGGCACTTGAGTTATTATACACTAATTAAGGTGTAGGCTCGAGTAGTAATTATTAGGTTGAGCCTACGTGTGAAATGGCAACTCAAGTGAACGGATGAATATAAATAGAGAGTGAGAGTCTCTCTATTTATCACTTGTGGAATACATCACTTGCTCTCTCAAGTGTGGCGCACTTTTGGAGAAGGAAATACTTAGTCTTGAAAGAAGACAGAAGGCTATTGCTGTGTTGGGAGTACATCTTACTGTTTTGGGTTTCACATCTTGTGGTGATACTATCTTAGAGGAAGTTGCGGGGTTTTCTCCATTTATGGTTTCCCCAATCAAAACTCTTTGTGTCTCTTGTCTCTTGTGATGTGCTTATGTTAGTGTTGTGCTTGTTATTCTCTCAGTGAAAAGATCTTAACATAATGCTAGCTTAAATGTTGAAAAACTAACATCTATGGCATATCTAAAGGAGAGAGCATGGACCATGTGACCTTGGGAAACTTTGATATGGAAAAGGAGCATGCAATTTATCCACATGATCAGTTTGAGCCATATATCAATATCATTAATGAAGACAAAGAGAACTTGATATCAGAACTTGATATCAGAAATGGGGAATCCATCACACCTGACATAGATGATGGTGATGACTATTGGGATTTTTGTGGATATCTTATTAAGAGTCCTATCTATGCTATATCCTGCAAGGGGAGTGTCTATTTAGAAATTGGTGGAATTCCAATCTACTATACTTCCATGGAGGGAAGCATGGATATGGAGACGTTGGAAAACTTTAGTATGGAAGAGGAGCATTCATAATTTTCACGTGATCATTCAGAGTCATACCATGCAGAGCCACACAAGGGTATCAGTAATGAAGACATTGAGAAATAGTATTGTGAAAAGTTAGATGTGATGCAATTAGTGGAATATTAGTCTCATCCATCTTTTTCACATATAGAGATTCCTTATGATTTGGAGCTACTTGGGGCTTGTGCAACAAGTTATCATTTGATAAGCCCCGGTGATCAGTATGATGATATAGTCAGTCTGCCTCATCATTCTGATTGGTATATCAGTCCTATCTAGTCATGGATAGAAGCAACCTGCATGAGCACATACAAGTTGTGGAAGACTTTTTATGACATTATTCATGCCTATGATCTCCCATCTATCCCGCCCATTCTGAATCATCACGTAGGTTTGCAATTTCTGAATAAGGTATCCTTACTTTGGCTGGTAACCAAAGACAAGGAAAAAAAAATTTATGTTAATAAAATGCTTAGGTGGTTACATTGGATTTCTGATTACACTTAACCCTTTTTATATCATGCTTAGAGTAAGAAAATAAGATCCTTGAAAGAGAGCATTTACTTTCTGCATTTCTATTTTATACTTAGCTATAATAAAACTTTGCTTCTTTTAGTTAGTTACATTTATTTTGTTTAAATAAATCAGCTTAATGGCTCATTTGCTTTTTTATAAAACTTGTGCTACTAAGGTTTTTCTTGTCAAGTTGAGATGTTTTTACAGGGTATATAAACCAGAGATTCTGGTGTTCTCATATCCTCTCCTTGCCTTAAAGTCCAGATCGAGCACACGTCCCACAATTGGAGCCAGAATGTTACCACCTAAGTTGTACTTAGTGTTTTTTTATCAAGTGAGCCTAGTGAACCGGACAATGATAACTTGTTCGGACTTCAAAAGACCTTTGGAAGTACTTCCGCGAAGTGCTTGTTGTACTATATCACATGTTCATACCCCATGGGGGAATTGTAATAAATGTTCTAGCATGATAGTATCTGTAAAAGACTCAGTATCTTAGACTTTATTTGTCAATTCGATCAGCCCAAGGTGTTTTTTCCCTTGGTTATTATTGGTTGCTGAATAAACGACTGATAATTTCTGAGTTTTTCACTCCATACCTCCAAAGTTGGGGTGGTCGGCTTGGCATTTAGGCCTACCGAGGTTATTAGAGTCTATGTATCAATGTATAAACATGCTAGACATCATGGTTGAGTCATATGAACATATCTAAGTCCCCCTAGGTGTTTTTCAATTTTTCAATTTTTTAGTTTTTTCAGTGTTTTTTATTAAAATTTAATTTTTCCAAAACTAGGCTATTTTTTAATAGTTTAATTGGAAAAATTGATTTTGTAATAAAAGTGGGCCAAATAATCAGTCTCATTCATGTAGGTGCTCATTTTCAAGCTAAGAGCACCATGTAAACCCATAGACCCACTATTTCCTAGTTTTGAGTGATTTTCCATCACTCAGGTTAAAAAGCCCCAAAAATCAATTATTGATTATTTTAATTAATAAATTGATGAATAATGGAGCAAATCCAAAATCATAGATTAGTGGATTCTCAGCCGGTTTGATTGAAATCAGTCAAATCTGAACCAGATTGACTGGATCTGACAAATCCTTGACTGAAGGAGGTGATCAAATCAGATCCAGAGTTGATCTTCAGCAGTCTTTATGGGGAATTTCACCCTCCCTCTCTCCTCCATGTGTTTTGGCTCATCTGGATGAGGTTTGGTGGATGCTTCAGTCAACAAGTTGACGTGTTAGTCAGATCGTATCTCCGATTGACAATTTCACTCAGTGAGATTCAGATCTAGCTCAGTTCAATTTCAGGTCTACATTGATTGACTCTCCATCAGCTGATTTGATCTGTCTCCTTGGGATTTACGCCCCCACTAGGCTGGATCTCCTAGTTTTTATATATATCCAAGCATAAGCCTCCTCTTCCAAGTTAGTTAGAGTTGGATTGAAGGGCTTGCTATTGTAATACCATTGTAATATTTTGATTGTTGAAATAAAGAATCTTTGGAGGCCAAATGGTGTAATGCTTTCATATGTGTGGATTAAGCATTGTCTTACGGCTATTGATGTTGCTAGCTTTTCTCTCAAATTCTGCATTTGAACCTTGTCTGGCTTGAACGATTCAGTTGAATCAATAGGAGTATGGTTAGGCAAGTAAGGTTACTCATTTTTCTTATATCTCATAGCATATATGTTAGAATATCTAGATTATACATTTTTAATAAGTTTATTTGCATGTAATTCTTGTCTCCTTTTCATATATATATCCAGATATCATGAGGTTTCGTCCAGGATTGTGTGTTTAGCTTTCAGGTAGCAATTATTGGATGAGCTTTGGATCTAGTTTGACTCCACTGTACATCCAAAATATTTGTGAATACATTGCCCCTCTGTATTCCACTAACAAGTTTCCATTGCAGATGTGCTTCAGCAACAAGCACTTCTCTTCTCCTTTTCCTCCTTCAAAATCAATTTCTTTACCTGGTTACTTTGTTCACATCTTTGATATTGTTTAGATATATTATATTAAATTAAATTTAACATAGATCTACCTCCTCAAATCCCATAATCTAGAACTTGTTCTTAAAAGGTTTCATAAGCATTCTAGATCTAGCTTTAGGGAAATCGTCCTTTTTGCATGGAATTTTAAAGAGAATTTGTAGCTTGCATGCATTAGATTTTTGTTTTTTGTTATAAGGGATAAATCTAGAAATTAGTGCACATCATATTGGATTCCTAAAAGGCAAGCCAAGATCCCAAGGAAATCTTTCTTTCCTTGATTCCCTTTTTACCTTTTTTAACTAGTTTTAACTTAGCTTTTTTTGGTTAATTGTAAGCTGACCCAAAGGTACTTTGAGAGTGATTTTGGGAATATTTAAGTCTAATAAGATTGCTGGTTTTTAGCAGGTATAATAGAAAAGAGGAGGATCTACTGTTTGAAAGTGACTTTTGGGCCTCCTAAATCCCCTTAGG
>LPNX010526338.1:962953-1042731 GCA_001517045.1 Pseudotsuga menziesii | reverse complement strand
CACCCCTTCGCCTAAATTTAATCAACTCATATTTTCACATTAACTTAAAACGTACCAAGAGGCAATTGCAAAACATTCACTCCAAGCACATGCAAGTATATTGATTTTCTTTTTACTCCATTTTTAAGGCACTAGTTATTTTCTTGCTATATATTTATATTGTGTCTCAGCATTGTGCTTTCGTGCGCTCATTTTTGTATCTTGTCATCTATGGTTGTTTATGGTTAAATTTTAAACTCCTAAGTAACTCATTCAGTTCAACATCACCATACTAAGTAATTTAGCTTTAGTAACTCAATAGGGTCTACCCCTGTTGGCTTCGTTAGAAGTTGAGCCTAAACAGAGGAGTTAAGAACAAGGTGACAGCCTTGACTCGAGACTTGCCCCCAAAAACACACTGAGTGGCTTGAAGATTTCTGCCATGTGACCCAGGTGTGTGTAAGGTGGTGTTACGGAGAGAAATTCCTATGGCTTGGGGTACCACAATAGCCAGCTTGACTCCAAAAATCATTCTTTCACAATATGCAATAGAAATAAAATGTCTAACACTAAAGGATCAGACCTCGTACCTTATTCCGGATGGTTGAAGTAGATCCTCGTTGAGCTTTCCAATCTTCTGCCTGAATTGCTATATTACTTCCTCAACAACAAGTAAACAATACAAGCATTCTATATATCATGGTGTTAGACCTATTCTAGCATATATAATGAATAATGTAAAAGCATTTGACATAATCCCATGGGTAAAATATTCATTCAAATACACATCATTGGACAGGAAAAGATATTTCTATTAATATAAATCAGAGATTACAAGATACAACCTCTGACGGCATGTCTGCGAACTGGAGAAACTGAATCCCCCACTTGGGCCTCCACCACTTCAATCCTCCATCTCTCGATAGCAAGCTCATAAGCAAAAGGTAAGCTTGGGAAGAACACAAAAGTGCTCCAAGGGACAAAGGGATGCAGACTCAAGCATAAGTTCCGGCAACAATGGACTATAGTTTCGTTGCTCTCAATTCTCTCTTATGCCTTCAATGTACCAAGGGGTTCCTTATATAGCTTTTCAAAGGGGTACTGAAAGGTCGAATCCGAGCGATCTCAAGGCATATGGAAGGCCAGGAGTCAAATGAGTCGGATCCATGTCAAGGAAAACTCCAAAAGGATTTGGATTATTTACACATCCTGATGTATGCGGTTATATGGCTCAAACCCGCGTATGTACACGCTTATAAGGTTAAAAGTCGTGTATAGCAGTTTTCATGTGTTTTTAGGGATGATCAAGGAAACATCAAAGGACAAAAAGTGGTCCATCGGGGCTAAGGAGTCTGCAGAGGGATAGGGGAAGGCCATACAAAGTGTGATTCACCTAGAGTGGTGAAATATGCTATAACAGATGCCCCCTAATGTATGAGATCAGAGGGGTTATACGATGGCCGAAATACATTATAAGTCCATCCCAGAAGTGGAGTGATGAAGGATCCCAAATGGAAGACCAGCCACCCAATCAACATAGTACCATGATACAACTCTGCATATAACTGCAAATACATATAGCAGTCCCGAATACATAAGAGTGGCCATGAATAGGCATGATACATGATATCACATATGTGGTCATCGCCATGTACAATATATATAGATCATAATCTCCATGATGAAGATATACAAAGGACCATGATCTCCAAAAAGGCTGAAGATATATAATAGATCAAGATCTCCATAGTGGCTGGAAATGTCTGACATACATTGGAATCAAGTCACGAGAGCTGAAATCTCATGAACACTAGCACGATCAAGGAGGTAGCATATAAGAGATGCCACCAATCTGGAAAGTCTTCTACACAAACTGCTACGAGTACATGTATTACTATGCGAATAGAGGTGTCGAGGTCGAACATAGTAGTCCATCGTCTGATTACCAGTCATTAATGTATACCGTTAACAGACGCGAGATCACCCACCAATAATGAAAATGGGAATCAAGGTACTAGAGTGCAAACTAACAAGTGTGAATAGATGTGTTGAGGTCGAACACTTGAAAGGATCCATCGATCAGGGGACATTGATGTATTCCCAAGAAACTGTCGATGGTGAGAGAACCTTCCATTGATGACTGCAAGTCTCAAGGCACTCAAAATGACTCTAGACTCCAATCCTAGAATAAATGATTTGAAGTCGATGGGATGAAATCTGCTGGAAGGAGGGCATTAAGGCATCCCCCATCATCCAACACGAGGTACTCAGCAAGGCTGTTTAATGTGGAAGAACTCGATCATAGGTGCACAAACTAGTAACTATACCAGGAATGGCCGACATGCAAATTCAAGATAACTGAGGAATGGCCGACTCAGGTTTCAACTTCCTTCGAACAAGAGCATAACGGCATATGGTGACTGAATGAAGGCAGCAAAGACTCGATATACAAACTGGGACATCTCTATGACATAGGAGGCATCAACTGAGGCTCCATAGGGACTAGAAGCTTAACCAGTCGATGGAGATAAACTCAGATAAACAAGTACAGCTCATAAAGTCAAACTATAACCCAACCAATGGATGTGATATATAGTGCTCTATTCGAAGGCGACACGATTCAACAGCTGCCAAAGATAACATCTTTCCTTGTCCGGCTTTTTGGTTTTTTGATTTTTTTGGACTTTTTCAGTTATTTGAAAATCTTGAAAAATGAATAAACTAGCTTTATAGTTACAAACTAGGAGGAGACGAGTGTCATAAGGGCAAAAAAACTAGTTCCGAGCAGTGGAACATACCTATGCTCAATGCAAGGATACATGTGTAGGATGTCGACACTCGGGGGAAACTTCCCTCTCAGTAAAAAGGGAATCAAGCTGTGAAGGATATAAAAAATGGCTCTGCATGGCTATACATGAGACAAGCTCGGGCTATATGGCTGAAACGCAATGTTAGGAGAGCTGACATAAAGCTCAATAAGGCAGGAAAAGCCCATGATAATGCATTCACAACTTGACATGAGGGAGTCCTGAGGGAAATAGGCTATCATAAGATCAAGAGGAGTATGAGGCTCTTGCGAAATGTCATGGCAGTACTATATAATGGACTCCCACACCCTAAAGGAGAAAACATCGGCATGGGAACCAAATGCAAATAAGGTGCTAACTAGAGTACCCATGTAAGGTGAAGCTCTACCACTCACATCATGCCACTTCTAAAGCAGCAAGAAGGTTCCGTGACATAATAGAGTGCGTTCGTACCTAAGGTCATGGTGATATGGTCACAAGGTCATGCAAAATGCAAGTGGTGGTGAAACCTAACCTATATGCCAGTTTAGACATGATACCTAAGATCGGCATGAACGGGTCAATCCAACGGTTGAAACGACACTGAAAAAGGTCTTCTACATCACCAATTATGTCAAAAACGGTCCAAAATGGTAAGAAACTGTCGAAACTATAGGAAAGGGGGTAAAAATTTTGAAATTTTTGAAATTTTTTCTATAAATAGTAAAAAATATAAATAATTTGAAACTTTTACCCATTTGAACTCTGACTTTCAATTGCAAATTCCAGGAGATCCAGTCGGTGGAATTCACAACCGTTTCTTCCAGGTATTTACTCATGCTCTCCTCTTGCATTTTGATATAATTTTTAAAGATTTTCATGGTTAAATGAAGCTTTTAAGCCATCCCAAAGTGCGCACTGTGGCCCACGCAAATATCGAGGTTTCTTCCATGTATAGGGCTAGCTATATGCGGAAAATGGCCTAAAAGTCATGTACATACGCGGTTGTTTTCAAAACAGTCGCATATGAGGCCACGCATAAGGTTTTCAAGTGAACTAATGGGTAATTTTGCAATTTTTTTTGCACGATGGTGCTAGAATGGAGAGAGCGCGAGCATGGTGAAGTAGAGGAAGCAGTAAGGGCCGACCTAATGGCTCAACAAGCTCTTTGTGCATGCAGAATCTACAAGTTTTGGTGTCTTGGTGGTTTGAGGGCCAAACCAAGATTGCTACAGATGCTCGTAAACTACTGGGATCCAGACTTAGAGTCCTTCCAGATTGATGGGATGTCCCTCACTATAGAGGTGGAGGACATATACTTTATCAATGGTCTTTCTAGATGAGGGGAGGTGGTGAACCTTCGTTCCCGAGGTGGGACAGGGGGTGGCCTGAATATCGATGAGTACATAGTTGTGTACTGTTTTCCAGACACTGAGAAGGTGGGGAGCCAAGTCCCTACCAATGCTATACAGGTGCTGGGCCTAAAGGCCATATTACTGATGCTAGGCAGGATAGCAGGCATAGCATCACTCCATCAGTCCTCGCAGCCTATGATGTTCTATGCAGTGGAGTGCATGAGACCCGCAGTCTATGACTGGAGTATGACACTACTGAGCAACATGAAACACCAGCTCAGTGAGTGTAAGGCTGGCAGGGTATGGAAATTCGGGTTCAGGAGTATTCTGAGCACGTTTTTCTTCGAGCGTGTTCCAATATTGATCCCTAGAGTGGATGTTCCTCTTCACGGGGTTTGATATCCGGCCCAACGGCATTGGGAATATGCGATGCACAGACTGGGGGGTGGTAGGGTGGCCAACCCATATCCATCTAACTTCTTTCCATGGTGGCGACAATAGGTTGTTTCCATTGAAGACTACCCTTATGGAGGGATATATTTATGGGGGGATCCGGACATGCCATTGCCACCAGGATCGGCATATGGCAATATAGGTAACGAATCTCGACCCTCACTCTTTTAAAAAAAAATTAGTTATTTAATTTTTTTTGTATTTTCTTGATTATATGGAAGCAAAAAACATGTTTTTGCATGACAATACATAGTGACATCTACCATTTGTGTTTAGATGTGGGACCACGGTGGCGAGAGGGCTTCCCACGTCATAGATGGAGGGGAAGAGGAGATGACATCACGGGTGTGGATGTGGAATGAAGGCTCCAGAGAACTCATACCAACTTTGTGAGACTGACTCATAGAGTTCCCATGGTGCAAGTCGAGGACTTGCCTGAGGCTATGCAGCGGCAGGTGGTGGGTGTGCCACGCGCATGGGTGGGTTTATTTCGACGGCTAGCTAGAGCCGTAGTGACACTCCATGATCACAACCCTCTTCCTCCTCCACATGATTAGACACCTGGGAGTGTATTCATTTTTTACTACCATGTATTATATGATGGTGGCTTAAAAAACCCCAATTTTGTATCATGACACTATGTATTACCACATTTTTTATATATAAAAAGTTTTATGGTGATCAGTTTATTTATTTACATGTGTAACAATTGTGTTTGTGATTAATTAATTATGAATGAAACAAATGGAAATCTAACACGTAGTTAGCATATGAGTCAGCAACTTGATTATTATTTCTTGGAATGTGTATATATGTTATACTGTCAAATTTCCGTTCTAACAATCTCACACGTAAGAACCTTCTCAATAACGTCAGATCTCTAACATGGTACACACCATTGATTTGTGACACTACTAACTCCGAATTAAGATGTACCTCAAGAGATAGAATGTCATGCAAAATAGCATCCCGTAGAAGCTCAATAACGGCACTATATTCAGCAACATTGTTGGAAGACGGCTGTAGACATACACCTCTTGAAGACAGTACCTAACGCATAGGAGTATAAATAACCCAAGCAGCTGAGGCTGAGTGTTGAGTGTGACGGCTTACACCATCCGTGAATCCTATGTAGGTGGAAGATTCCATTGACATCTGCCAAAAGAAACGGAAACTAATCACAAACCCGATCACGATAAGGAAAAGACCTAACTATGCAAAGCTGTACAATAATATACAACAAGCATCCTTGGCTAAAGATCATGCATAGTATTTTTTAAGATAGAGCCCATTTCTAGGCTCCACCAACATTGTTCCTTCGTAATCGACTAACTCATAGCCACCCTTCTCTAACACACGCTTAACCACGTAAGGACCACGCCAATAGGATTAAACTTCCCTGCCCCCAAGGGTTCTTTTGGTTGATCCCACAAGAGGACCAAGTCGCCTTCACTAAACACTCTTGTATAGATAGATCTATTGTACTAGACCTTAACGCAACACTTATTAACCTCTAGAGCCACCAAGGCATCTCGATGCTGCTGATCAAGTTGCTCAAGGTGAACCAAACGCTCCTCCAAAGGTGAAGTGTTTGGTAAGAGTTCCACAGCTAGCTTCAACGAAGGAATTTTGCATTCAACCAGTAATATCGAATCCACTCCATGCACAAGATGATATGGAGAAAAACCAATGGCAGTCTTAACCGCGGTTCGATATGCCCACAAAGCAGGATATAACAAAATGTGCCAATTAATCTTGCTTTGTGCGATGGCTCATTGGAGAATGGATTTGAGTGATTTATTCACTACCTCTACAGGTCCATTCACTTGGGGGTAGTAAGAAGAGGAGTGCTCTTGCTTATACCCTAACTTGGATGCCAACTCTTCCATCATATGGTTCTGAAAGTGCGATCCATGGTCAGTGACAAGCTCTTTCAGAATCCTGAACCGAGTAATGATTTGGCTGAATACAAAGTGAGCGGCTGTCTCACCATCAGATTTTACTGTAGGCATAGCCTCAGCCCATTTTGTGAAGTAATCAATAGCCACTATAATGTGATGGTGCCCCCCAGCCAAAGCTGGTTTGCAATCCATAAAATCGAGCCCCCACTTGGTGAAGGGACTGCTGGTGATAATGGGATGTAACAAGGCAGGTTTCGAGCGCATATTACATGCAAACACCTGGCAAGGGTGGCACCTCTTGACTGCATCAACACAATCTTTAAATATTGACGGCCAGAAATAACCCACTCTCAAAATATTTTGAGCTGTAGAAAGCCCAGATAAATGACCACCACACACCCCTCTGTGGAAATCATTCAGCACAACCTCATCCTTGTCATGAGTTAAACAATGTCATAAAATGGAATCTACCCTACGGCGGTCCAAAGTATTGTCCACTATAAGGTATTTCTTAGAGACGTGATGTAATCATCATCGTTCATCTCGCAAGAGGTGAGTAGGAGTCCTCTGTGTTTGTATATATACTATGATATCCCCGTACCATGGGTCTAATGTAGAGATTAAGAATATGTTCATCAACAAACGTATCTTCACATCCCAACTCCTCGGTCTCACTCGGAAATTCCGATATGAGCTCTGCAAAGACTAAAGACTTCTTCAATTTTGCCGAAACAAACTTGAGATCAAATTCTTGCAAAATGACAATCCATTTATTATACTTTCCCCCAATCATCCTTCATGTGAGGAAGAACTGAAATGGATTGACATGGGCCACAACCAAGGTCTGGCGAAGGAGAATATAATGTCTCAAACGCTGAACCACATGTATGGTAGCTAAAGCAAGCTTCTCGACATGAGAATAATGAATCTCTGCATCAATAAGGTTTTGGCTCAGATAATATATGACATGCTCTTGGAGCTCCTCATCCTCCTGAACCAAGACCATACCAATCTTCTCTAAAGACGCGGCCAGATATAATAAGAAATCACGGCTATAATTCAGAGGACTAATCACCGGGGCCGATGCTAGGGATCGCTTGAGTGCATCGAAGGACTCCTGAGCTCACTCATGCCAATAAAAGGGGGTGTTCTTCTTCAAGAGATGCATAAAGCCTCTAGTCAAATTGGAAAAGTTGGAAATAAATCTTCGTAAGAAGTTTTCCATGCCTTGCAAACACTGAAGATGACGAATATTCTTCGCGGGAGACAACTAAAGTATTGCCTCAACCTTCAAAGGGTCGACTCTTATACCCTCCTTTGAAACAATGAATCCTAACAAACAACCTGAATTCACGCAAAAGATGCACTTATGAGGATTTAATATAACTAAATAATGGTGGCATCTTTCGAATACCAATCTCAAGTGATAGGGATGACACATTCTCATACGAGAATGAGCAGCGAGGTCATCCAAAAATACTTCAATAATAGACTTGAGATCGTGGAAGATCAAGGTCATCGCCCACTGAAACGTAGCTTCGGCATTTTTAAGGCTGAAAGGCATTTTTTGATATGCAAACGTTCCCCAAGGACAAATAAATGCAGTCTTGTGTTGGTCCTCGGGTTTAATCTGTATCTAATTATACTTGGAAAAGCCGTCCATGAAGGAGAACACCTTGCTACCCGCACACTCATCCAAAATCTGATCTATAAATGGTGTGGGAAAGTTATCCTTAGGAGAGGCATGATTCAAATTGCGGAAATCAATGCATATGCGGATCGCTCCCTGCTTCTTATCCACCGGAATAGGGTTTGAAACCCACTCCATCAAGGGAATGGGATAGATGAAATAGGCTTTCAACAGATTCTCTGTGTCTGCCTTAATGGCGGGTGCTTTCCTAGGATTCATGATGCGTAAACGATGTCGAATAGGCTTAGCGTTGGGGTAAGTCTTAATCTCATGTTCGAAAATTTGAGGGTCAATACCTGGCATCTCGTCATACTACCAAGCAAAAATATCACGAAATTCCTTGAATAGCTTGGTATATTCCAAAATCTCATCATGACAACAATCCGCCCCAATATAGACATTCTCAATTGTGCCAGGATTGCAAGAAATGTTGATAGGAATCGTTGACGATATGTTCGCCATGTTTCCATTAGCCATCATACTAGGAGAGCTTAATGGAACCATGGGCCTACCAACTTTCTGACTAAGAATCTCCCTATAATCCTCATGCTCCAAACGGTCAAGCTCTGGAAGAAAGTATGATCTAGGATGAACGTCCTCCCATGGTGGCTCAACTCTCGACATAGCCTCGATAATCGCTTCATCTGAAGGGAAAACTGTATCAAGGTAGTCGTGGGCATGAGAAGATTGTACTGCCCATGCCGGCAGCACATAGGGGTCTTCCTCCTCCATCCGCGAAGAGGAAGAATGAGGCTCTGCAACACACTTGAGATTAGCTTGATAAGCTATCATGGATGTAGGCAATGGCATGCTTGTCTTGACAGGCTCACTCAAAGTACTCGGTGAAGGAAGGATCCAAGGATCTTCCATATGGGTTGTGCGAAAAGACACTGAGGTCATAGATGTCGAAACCTCATCGGAACAAGATCCTATCATGAGGATCGATGCAGGACAACTAAAGCTTCCCATGAGGGATGGATACATGCCTACACCCACACTCCTAGTTGCTGGCTGAGAGTGCTCAACGATTAGGATTGAAGCTCCCGAAGATGCAGTAACAGACGGATTCTTGAATGTCATTTGATCAATCGTTACAATATTCCTGTTATGTGGAAAGCATACAACGCGAAACAGGGAAGATGCAACGGCTTCCATACTATGCATTCAGTTCCTACCCAGCAGGAGATTATAGTCAAGGGGCGCATCAACCACCTCAACCTCTATCGCAATGGTCTCCCCCCCCAAACGGACTTTAAGGGAAGGAAGGATTCTGTGCGGTCTAAAATATCTCCCATCAAAAGTAGTTAACATAGTCGCTAATTTAGACAGCTCAGGAGAACCGAGACCCTTCCAACAGGCCAAAGACATCATAGAAGCAGCAGCACCCTCATCAATCACAGTACGCTTGACAGTCATACCAATACATTCTACGTGCACCAAAAGAGACACATAGTAGGGCAAGCGAGGCTGATGTCCTGCGGTTTCAAATTTGATCATAGAGGAAGAATCATCATCGTTCACACCAAGGGCAGTAAGCAACGCCTTCATTTGCGAAGGACAACTCTGAAGCACTTCCAATGCAAACATCGCATAAGGAGTACGGCCCAAATCCTCGACAACTAAATAATTTTGGGTGGCTTGGGAATTTGGATTATGCCCCGAACGCTTAAGGAATCCCTTAGGAATGCAAGGTGCAGCCTTAGGTTTATCCGTAGGTTTCTCAATGCGCAAAGGAGTTCCTGGTGGATCAGGTTCTTTTCCTGGGCTAGGTTGTGACGAACTATAGTCTTTCGCACGAGTCACAACCTTGGCAACACGGACCATGTTAATGCACCCATGACCACTACCCTCTAGTGGATCATCATCACTAGACTGGACATTGGACTTCAAGTTCATATTCTGGTTATACAATAAAGGGTTTGTTAGCATAGCTAGGCCTTGTGCTAAGAATCTCAAAGCTTCATTAATCCGAGGGCACAAGTAAGTGAGGTGATCTTCCTTACAAAGCTTGCAAGGGAATTTAACCTTACGTTTTGCTTGCTTGTCCCCCCAGCATTTCTACCATTCTTGTCATTATTGTTAGCATTCTCATTCTTATTCCCACCCTTACGATTATTATTTTTACCCTTCTTTCTATTCCGTCCGGGCTGCTGGTTACCCTTATGGTCCGACGATTGCACATAAAGTACATTCACCATTTGGGTGGGTTGAGATGAAGCCGTAGCTTGTCCTGAAGCAGATTGGTTGATTGACAATTTACTAGCTTGTTTTGCAACTGAATCCACAGGTTTCGCACTTGCACAACCCACAATGCCATCGGCATGTGGTCCAGGTTTGACTTTGGGATCGAAACTGGAACGAGGAGCGTTGGGAATAATCTCATACAACAAACCAGACTAAGCATAGATCAAGTCCAGTTCCTGTGCCCTAAATATCGCTTGTTCCTCATTCTGCACTCCGGATGTGGAAACATCCTTCGCTATATACGGCAATAACGACTTGAGGAACCACTCAAGAAGGAATTCCTGCGGTATAAAAGCTTTAATTAATCTCTTCCGTCTACGCCACTCCTGAATATGATCAGAAATATGGGTGGCTTTATCTTGCTGAAATGTTGACAAGAGTTCAGTACCGACATCATAGCGCACTGGTAGCTAGAAGTGATTAAGAAAATTCATCGCAAGGTCATCGAACAAAGTAAAAGTGCCGCTAGGTAACTCTATATACCATTTCGCAGTAGGCCCTGTGAGGATGAGTTGAAATAGTCACAAACGGACTGAGTCCTGATGTAGTGAATTCGAAGAGCACCATAGGTGAAACATAGTAATGTGTTCGCTCGGATCCTCTCCCGGTTTTCCTTCGAACTTAGGTATGTCCGAAGGAAGCTTGGTAGAGATAGCAGGCCAAGCTGGGTCATGAGCCACAGGATCGTTCGTAAGTCTCGATAAGTCAGGAATATTAAGCGTCACGAGGAAAGGGAGCCTAGGATGATGAGGTTGATGGACTGCTCCTTGATTCATATAGGGTTGCTAACCACCATGGCCTTGGCCATAGTGTCCTCCTCCTATCTGACCCGTATAGGGTGGCGTGGAAGTACCATAGTATGGTGGACCTTGGCTAGTAGGAGCTACAAAGCCATAATTAGGAGAGTAAGCAGGTTGTTGATACTCACCTCCATAAGGTGAAGAAACCTATCCATACTACGTCCCATGATAAGTTCCATAGGTCATCACATGCGATGCCCCATGAGACACTCCGTAGGTAGGAAGATATGCTCCGGAAGTAGGGATATAAGCCTCGGAAGTAGCAAGATGACCTCTAGAAGCATGAACATAACCTCCTGACGTAGCGGGTGGCATGTGGACTTGAGACACAACTGGTCTAGTAACCATAGTACAGACCTAACTTGTAGCCATATATTGGCTCAAAGGACCACGTGAATAAGGTGGAGGATGTACATTAGAAGAACTAGGGGTTGAGGATGAAGGAATCTAAATAATAAGATATGTATTACCGCCTATCGTCACTCATCTCAGATCTAGTATCCTAATCGGATCACTAACCCTAGACCTAGGAGGGAGATATGATGTAGCTTCCACCACTAGGACAGAAGGTGCAATGTGACTGGTGCTCCCAAACCTCTCAGCATGGTAAGGAATGAGTGTGCCCCCAAGCATAGTGCTAGGCTCAAAATCAGATTTGACATGAAATGTCAAATCGTGTATAGGGAAACCAAACGTAGCATAACTACCATAGCTAGTAGTGGCAGGTTCAAAATGAGTCTCAGCATTCTTCGGCATGCCATACTGGTAACACGTCAATGGGGAATCATCCCTAGAGCGAGTAGGTCTATCATGTATGGCTCCTATATCAGAAATCACAGGACCTAACTCGGCTAATTTAGGTGAAGGATCATAAGTCGGTGTAAATTCCCCATCATCTACACGAATGGGAGGAGGTGGTTCAGGAATACCTTTTGAAGAATCCCCCATGGTGTATGAATCAATGTGTGACATAGTCCACCGGGACTGTCTAGGTCTCTCTCCCAAAGGAGGAGGAGAAGTAGAAGGTGGAAGTCCTGCTAAATGACGAGAATGGCGTGGAACTGCACTTGAATCCACAATGACTCAAAAAATAGCAAAGACTCTCTATTTACGTAAACCCTAGGCCAACTAGCATGCACAAAGCAATCACTAATAAAATCTAAAGACAAATGCAAGCAAACAAGGGATGGATAAGTGAGCTCCTGAATGAAGCAGATATGTCTTGCCTAGGAGAGGCTTGAGACTCCCATACACAACAAGCGGAGGTACGTAACCAATTATTGTGTCCCTCAACTTCAACGCGTAAAGCGACTGTGCTATCCGACCCCAACCTGGCCGGGACACATGCAGAATAACCTCTACAAGTACCCCCTCGATATCCTAGGGAAGGCCACTAAGGTCACCTCAATATACTCAACGCTCAAGCGGACAGTCACAGGTGGGATTGACTGTATGGGCAGGGTAGCAAAGCCTGAAACTCTCGAAAGAGCCCCCAGATACGAATACAATCCTGGAAATATCTTCGGTGCTACTCAGTTATGACTAGGGGTCATCCCAATCTATAACCACTCAGAATGCCCTGTGCTTAACTCCCTTTTGAGAGGAGGATCCTGAGAACACTGGTTATACCAAGGATTTCACACACTCACCTGGACAAACACCTAGATGTTGTTGTTTAGTGATCTTGGAGAATTTACTTACAATGATCTATTCCAAGATTCTAAAACCTAAGATTGTTGGTGCACCCTAGAAAAGAAAAGAGTGTAATTCATTTCATTTAGCATTGATTTTAGTTGGCTTTATTACTCAAAAATAGGATATGGTCGTGCAACTAGTGGTGTTATGACGCAACAAGAAGTAAAATGCACACCTAACAATCAATGCAAATGCATTGTGTCCATGAAAGCAGGGTATGCTACTACGTGAAATGCACAATTCTTCTTCAAATGATGAATGCAAATTTTCCTATATGAAGTCCTAAATAGTACTCCAAAGCGAATCTATTTAGTGCAAGTACAATGCAAAGTGCAAAATGCAATGCATGATGATAAGCAAATGTTTTTGGATTTTTTGAAAATAAAAGAGATACAAAAAGCAAAAGGATGATTCTACAACCCCTAGACTCTGCAAGCACACACAAACAGCATTCCAACAAAGCTCTAAGGTAAAAGAACTCTAATGTACTAATCTCAAACAAAAAATAAAAAATGCCATGGCAAGAACTTTCCTATAAAAAAAAATTTAGGCTAAAAAAAATGTTTATGGTTAGAAACAGAGGTCAAAACAGACTTAGGCAGTTTCAAAGGATACTCAGCAACTAACAGAATTCACCCAGCAACCAATTATCTTCCACAAAAAGCCAAAACCAAAGGTATATGTGACTGTTCGTAGTAAACCCATGTGTATACACGGAAATCGCAGAGGAAACCCCATGTATACGCAACTGTAAATCAAAAACCCGCATACAGGAAGAAAAGGTGCATAAAATCAAGGAAAACAGACAGGATGAGACAAACTTCACACCAATCAAACTCTACCAGGCATACATGCCCCCAGAACCGACACAGAAACAAGAGAAAGAGATCAATTCAAATACATTGAATGCTGAGAAAACAACCCCCAAAGGACAACTACTAGTAACTCCTTAGTGGAGTCACCAATTCTGTTACGGAGAGAAATTCCTATGGCTTGGGGTACCACAACAGACAGCTTGACTCCAGAAATCAATCTTTCCCAATATGCAATAGAAATAAAATGTCTAACACTAAAGGATCAAACCTTGTACCTTATTCCGGACGGTTGAAGTAGATCCCCGTTGAGCTTTCCAATCTTCAGCTTGAATTGCTATATTACTTCCTCAAAAACAAGTAAACAATACAAGCATTCTATATATCATGGTGTTAGACCTATTCTATCATATATAATCAATAATGTAAAAGCATTTGACATAATCCCATGGGTAAAATATTCATTGAAATACACATCATTGGACAGGAAAAGATATTTCTATTAATATAAATTAGAGATTACAAGATACAACCTCTGATGGCACATCTGCGAACCGGAGAAACTGAATTCTCCACTTAGGCCTCCACCACTTCAATCCTCCATCTCTCGATAGCAAGCTCACAAGCAAAAGGAAATCTTGGGAAGAACACAAAAGTGCTCCAAGGGATAAAGGGATGCAGACTCAAGCATAAGTTTCGGCAACAATGGACTATAGTTTCATTGCTCTCAATTCTCTCTTATGCCTTCAATGTACCAAGGGGTTCCTTATATAGCTTTTCAAAGGGGTACTGAAAGGTCGAATCTGAGCGATCTCAAGGCATATGGAAGGCCAGGAGTCAAATTAGTTGGATCCATGTCAAGGAAAACTCCAAAAGGATTTGGATTATTTACACATCCCGATGTACGCGGTTATATGGCTCAAACCCGCATATGTACGTGCTTATAAGGTTAAAATTTGCGTATATCATTTTTCATGTGTTTTTAGGAATGATCAAGGAAACATCAAAGGACAACAAGTGGTCCATCGGGGCTAAGGAGTCTACAGCGAAATAGGGGAAGGCCATACAAAGTGTGATTCACCTTGAGTGGTGAAATCTGCTATAACATGCGGCAATAGGTCTGATTGCTAAAATAGGATTAAGGAGGATAACTCCATTTTAGGAATGCTTACTTTTCTTTAGAAAGAATTGCGAGGCATGTATTTCTTTGAATCCTTGAGTATTGAATATGAATGATACCCACTTTGCAATTTTTTGTTTGCAGTCCTCTTGTAAGAAAAGTGCTACCACATTGTTCACCATGGAAGGCCTTGATGAAATCCTAATCCTCCTCCTATTGCACATCTTCTGAGTGGAGACCTAATTTTAAAAAAATTCCTTTCACCCATGTAATCAGACCAATTTTCCTATCAGCTATTTTTTTTCTTTCTGAGAAAATTGTGTTGGAAAAAACCTTCAACTATATTGTTTGTCGCATCATTAAACAATGAAGTTTTTATGCTAACCACAAAGAGATGTTCATCTGGAAACCTTCCTTCAGATGGTCCTTCATCATTTAAGTTCAGCAAACAAGATAGATGTCTTATGCTAAGTAGTCTCTTCCTAGATTTCCTTTTATGGTCAAATCAAATTCTTGAAGAAGCATAAGCCAATGAATAATTCTGACTTCATGGTTGATTTATTCATTAGGAATTTTGTGTCAGAATGGTCTGGACTCTGTAAGAACTAGGTGGTAAGAATTAGATGATACTAGTCCCTACCAAGGGATGATGGGTTCAAAGTCAAGCTAAAATATACATCCAAAGGAAACTGGAGGATAAGGGTAAGGTTTCCAAAGTGAAATAATTTTACCACAGGAGAAAAACATAACCCAAACACTTGGGTTTAGTACTGATGAAAACCTTGTCCTGATCACTATTAGGATGCTAAGGTGTGGATTTCTCACTGTACAAGTTGCTGAAACCTGCAATAGTTCAGGAAGATCAGAGGTATGGAGTCAGGACCTTCTAAATCTGCAAACTGATCTTCACAATTTGACCAAAAAGGGTAAGAAATATGCTATTCAAATATCAGGCATATGGAAAATAGGGAACACAACATGTGGATTGGGTATAGATTTACTCAATGTCAATCTGGAATTACAATGGAAAAGTCCCTGGGGATCCAACACCATTCCAACCAATTTTTCTATATTTATAGGCATCAATTGACCTAGGCAAGTGTGCCCTAGGCCTTTATTGATGAAATAAAGTATACCCTAGGCCTGAGAAGTTATGCACCCTCTCTTGTCATGGCCAAATCTTCCAGACCATTGACCCAATGACTGGATGAGGGTCCTTGTCACCCCCATTCTCCTAGCTACTGTAAAAACTCTACCTGTATAACTCTACAAATAATTCAGATCATATCTTTGGTTGAACTGCATGCAAACAAGACTTGGACTCCTATGAGACCTCCTATAAAATACTAAAAGATGATCTTGAACTGCTTTTTATAGCATGCCAAGTCACCCTATTGAACTGTTCTTTTATCCTTTTACCACTCAATTGGGATCGTTGTCTTGTCCTCCATGCAAACTCAACCTTTTAAACTAGAGTTTGAGAAGCATGCATATCTAATATTGTAGTACATACTACCGATTACCCTCAGATAGGTTTTTCTTAACGTCAGTGAATGTATTGATTAAGTATTCCTTACAGCACGAGTCTCTAAGCATGGTTTAGGGACCACATGCAAATTTGCAAACTTTTCTGGGTGAAAAGGCATGCACTGTTATATCTCATACAACTGCATTTAAACTGATGTTGTTAAAACGACATGCAACTTGACCCAAAGTATTTATTACCCCTTTAAGGACAGCACAAACACCATTCTGCTTAATGTTACAATGTGACGGTATAATTACTGAAGGAAATCATTGTAGTATGGTACCTCAGTCCATTATAATCGTTCTTTGTTTTGGTAATATTAGTAGCCCAATGGGAGAGTGACTATTGCTATTGATCAGCTTACAAGTAGACTCATCAATAGATCTCAAGCTAGCTGTATCGACTTCTTGACTTTTACTTGTTGTAGGTGTCAATTTTCTGAATTTACTTCTTTTAACATATCTTTGTCTACTTGAGAAACCTCATGAAGGTGTTTATCATGTCCATTCCTTGTTGGAGTTGGCTTATCTAGAGTTGTCACTGAGAGATTTGCAGTCTTTTTTACTGGAAAATGAACATGTGATTTAATTGGAGCCTTGTTTCCATTGGGGTTGTTTTTGGTCCAACTCTCAAGATGATGAAGCCACACAATCAGTTAAAAAACATACAATTCTATTTTTTGTTTCTCTGCATAGTGAAAAGTTTGAATGAGTGTCAACTCGTTGTGTCTAGGTAACCTTTGATCTAAGGCATATCAATATCTAGTGTAATATTCTGCTCCCTTATCTCGATGAGAATATCTTTAGCTTCTTGGAACCATTTTGAATTTCCAAAGACATTGATCATTGTGCTATATAAAATCATATCAGGATATAGGTTTACAACCTTTAACTTGGAGAAAAGTGAGATTGCTTTTGAATATTCCTTCAGCTTTCTAGCCAATTCAATCAAGGTACTATATGTGATAAGATCAGCAGTGATTCTTTCTTTCTCCGTTTGTTGTAACCAATTTAAGGTAGAATCAAACTTACCCAATCTAGTAAAATTGCTGATCAAAGCGAGGTATCTAAACTTGTCCAGTGAAACATGTCTCTCTTTTGTTGATGATTATAGCTTGGATAGGTTCTTCTGCATGGGATAAGTGTCAAGCACACAGAACTTGTCCAATTACTTCTCTAGGTACTTTCTTGATTAATAAAATGACCTTTATGTATCACTTTTACTGTATCACTTTAACTACCACCACCTTGTCGCCTTGGTAGGGAAAAAGAAATAGTCAAGATTTATTGATACTCAAAATTCTGTAGTATCTAAAGCTCCTCTTCAAGGGCTTTGAGATGACACAACTTACCTTGTAGCACAACTGGATGCTGATAGGAACATGTCTTAGATTGCCAAAGAATCACCTTATCACTGTAGTAGAGATATTTATTATTCCCTTATCATACAGATTGCACTCAAATGATAGGATAGGTATTTCACCTAACTCGAATACCTCTTTGCACTTCCATGACACTCTTCCAACTTCTTTGTTATTGTCTCATATGTTCAGATGACACTAGTTGATAGATTCTAGGAGTTCATAGTGGTTGGTAATGAGGTGTAGACCTTTCATTGGTGGAAACATCTCTTTTTTATTTATATTTACTTTGCATCTCTGTTAGATATGAGAAGAATTTGAAAAAGGTTGTACATACATTTGAAAAACACAATAAGAAAACTACATGCATGTCTACCATAGAAACATAAGTTAGAGGATTGGAAAGTCCATTTGAAGGAAATTTTATCTAAAGGGCACTATAAAGAAACAACTAATAAGGCAATTGGGGCATTCTGTAAACAATGTTAATGCCATAATGGAGATGCAAAATGCTGCAATATTTAGTGTCCTTCTAACTTCTAAATTAGTTTATAGGTAGTTACAAGCCATATACAATTACAATACTCCCATTTACAAGCCCTAAATTAGTTTATAGGAAGATACGATAGTCCCATCAACTGCAAGTCTGGAATCAATCTTAGCATCATCCTTCATCAAGGAATCACACCTTCCCTCCAATGACAACTAGAAGTCTCACGGAAATGCAATTAGAGTATTTCACATCCTCATCAACATGAGATGCAGTTAGAGTATCTACAACTGATGTTGTACTTGTTCAACCGTTGCTTTGGTTTGAATTCATATTTTTTAGGGTCCTTGAGGGTGATAGTTTTCTGTTGAGGGCCCACCATTTGTGAAAATAAATAGTTGAACATATTAGCTACCCTTTCAACTAGTTCTGGAAGGAGAAATGGTGTTGTAATTACAAAAAATGTGTAATCTAACATCCTGGCATCCTCATTTTCCATTGTCATGTCAATACAAGCATTATTCTGGTGTTGTTGAAAAAGCTGAGTTTTTTCGTTCCTCGCTTGTGGTGGTTGTTATTATCTCCTATACATCTGAGTATTATGTCATAGTATTCATCCCAACTGTACTCTGTCAAGGATTGTTTTCTTAAAGCACTTGTGAAAAATACTTGGAAATTTTTTGGCAATGCAGAAACATATTTTTCTTCCAAACTTCACTATCGCCATTTTCTACTACTGCTTAATGAAAGCCTTCACACTTGATTTTTCATGTACTGTTGGTATTGTTTTGAAAGCAGTCACACTTGACATCTCATCTATCAGTTTTTTTTCCCTTTTGACAATGTTCAATTTAATGAAATGAATGTAAGTACACAATTTAATTAGACTTTGGCTTTCATTAATAAATATTGGTTTTCCATTATATTTTTTAACTCTTGAAATGTATTTTTTTTCCATTGTATTTTTGAACTCATTGATTTGTAATTACTACTGCTGTTATTGATTGTCCTTGGATGCTTCAAGTTTAACATGGGGACCTCTGGGAGTGTTAAGTTGAAATAAATGACCTTCCTTATACGATGATGATAAAACTTAGAATTATTGTACATAACACATATGGACTATACCCTGAGAGAGAAGATAATTACCCTTCGTCTTGTGGGTAAAATGGTTGTTTCCCCACCTTGATTGTACACATTGGTCTTGTGGGTATTTTCTTGTGGGTATTGTATGTGGGTCTTGTGGGTCTTGTCTATCAATCATGATTTCTTATCCCTTGGCTTTAGGCATGTCTATAGGGAGCACAATATGAGTGCAGAACGCTTATCCAAGGAAGCACTTGATATGAAGGCTGGTCTTCTCTCCTTCTCAGAACTCTGGGAAGGAGAAATTATTGAGGAAGGCTTGATACAACTCTTTTAAGAGTTTTTTTCAGTATTTGTGGCATACTCATGTTTTTCCCTTTTCGATTATGGGACTCTTTATCCTGTCCTCTTGTATTAGCTAGGAATATATTCTTGTTTTGATTCCCCTGGGGTGTGTTTGTTCCACCCAAGAGGCCTCCTGGATAAGTTGTCTGGGCTCATTCTGTTCTCCCCATGGTAATGTTTTTTCTGCCTTTCTTTGAGATTTTTAGTTTTGTGGGTGGAGAGCTGTTGGGTCGAGAGTTGGGTTGAAAGCTACTACAAATGCAAATAGATTTTTTTGTTTTTTTATATATTTTTTGAAGTTGACAGTATTGATCCATGACCTTGTGGATTGTATTTGTCTCACTCTGCCCTAAATGGGTCATAGCATCAACTGAATGGATATTTAGTTTTGACATTGAGGAATCATGAACATTGTTTCTCATAAGGTGTTCACTTAATTTTTCATGAGGGTTTATGGGTTGGTTTTTGAGTTTTCTGGGCAATTCTAAAGTATGATGTTGTCTTTTTCTTAATCGTAAAATGAATTCTGGTATTTTTGGGCCCTATAACAGCAAGTTACAACAATAATTAAGCCAATATGGGTTTTGCTTTGAACATTATTGGCTGTGTTTCACCTTCAAGTAGCCTCGCCATTCAATTTGGGCATTTTTTGTGGATGTGAGGCACTTATGGGCACAAGTTGGGACTATCCATGATGTCCTACTAGAGTAGACAATGACAATATCTGAGGTATGGAAAATATAAGAGAAGAAATCCTGGCTGCGCTGAGTGGAGTTTGGACCTCAAGCCCCAAGCCATGAGGCAATAAGTGTAGCTGTTAAAAATTTAGTCCAGTTAGGTGTAGTTGTTTGTGGCCAAAAAGGCCTAAAAACATTAACTCAATCTGGTTTGAATCTCATTAAGTGGGGTGTAGAACCTTGATTAGGGATTTTGAGTTTTGTGGGTGGAGATTTGTTGGGTTGACAACTGCTGCAAATGCAAATAGATTTTTTTGTTTTTTATATATGTTTTGAGGTTGACAATATTGATACATGACCTTGTGGTCTGTATTTGTCTCACTCTACCCTACAACTATCTATATATCTCTCTCTCAGGTATGTCCATTGTTTCATTAGTGACTTGTCTCCTAAGAGACAAAGTGTGATTGTATTATATATCTGAGTATAGAAATTAAGGAAGGTCTAAACCACATTGTTTTCTTCTATTTGTCCATTTATAATATTTTTGCATGTACTTGACTAATTATGTTCATACATATCCTAGGCAACTGTAATTAATGGATGTACATAGTGCTGATATGTAGTAATCCTAGCTTGGTTTGGAGCAAAATGGGTCATAGCATCAACTGAATGGATATTTAGTTTTGACATTGAGGAATCATGCAAAAAAGAGTAAATAGAGCTGTGTCAAGAGAAATATTTTAAATGATGTAGGCCAATAGTCTCTAGAAAAAATTCAAGCAGGCACAAGCATATTACGTCAACAATGAAGGGGAATGATGTTGTAGCGGGAATACACAAGTCCAAATAGCAAGAAAAATGGAAGCCAAAACTGAATACTTCTGATAAAGGTATGTCTCTGCAAATTCTTTTGATTTTCTATTTGTCTATAATGTCTTGCACTTGTTATATTTTCATTCAAAATTTTGTTCTTTTATGTGTCCTACATTTCCATAAAGAGCATAAATCATTATGTGTAATTCTTAAATCACTGGAGCTGTTTCTTCATTTTCCATAACACTGTTAGACTGGTTTAATTTTGAACCTATCCATGTTTATCCTTCTTTCAAAATTTCCTAGTTGTGTTTTAAACTGTTATTTTACTGGACCTAATAGATGGGAGTGTTAGAAATTGCAGTATTATTTTAAAATGTTGTGCTGCGAGAAATTGAATTGTGTTTACTGTATGTTGCTATAGTGATTTCCAACAGTATGTGTAGTAGAATTATTTGTATTTAAGTTCCAGCAGTATGTGTATTAGTATTTGTATTTAAGTTCCAACACTATGTGTAGCAGTATTTGTATCTAAGTTAGGTTAAATATTTAATGTTCCCCCAACCGAAAGAGTAGTTTAGAAGAGTAAATTATGGAAAATTAAAATAGAGGACATTGGCATGTAGAGGTAACAGATGGTTTGGTTTAAAATTTGTCAAATTCTATGTTTAATTTCCTCATTTTCCTTAATATTTTCCCAAAATACGTCGATCCTAGTGTTCCCATCTTTTCTATATTGTTGCAGCAGCCAAACATCTAGATGAATAGCTGCATTCCAGATACTCGTATTAAATGGTGGGAACATGATCAAAATTAGGATAGGAACTTCAAGAAAGCTTAAGCAAATGTTAATTTTGATCAATCTTAATAGAAAACAATTGTGGTGGGGATTATTCCAATAAAGGCATTCCTAATACTTGATCATAATAGAAATAGTCGTGCTAGGTTTTCTTTCCTCATCTTAAAGTGACCGTGGGTTTGGTGTTTATTGGGTAACTCCCCATGGATCAATAAAAAACAAATAAGATAATAAAAATGCTTATAATTTGATAAAAATAGGATCGGAACAAGTGCTCCCTTTGCTCCTCTATGGTTTCTCCAAAATCCTAGCTTCCATCATCTTCTTAGGGAAAACCATAACCCTGATTCCTTGCTTGCATCAACACAAGATCCCTAGCTAATATACCATTTGACTAGGAACATCAGCAGAGGTTTCCACAACATTTTTATTTTGACAAACAGGTTCTGTGGGAGTTAAATGCATGCTATGAGAGATATTGAATCTAACCTCTTGAGTGAATGGATGACCACCAGTTCCATCCATGCATTCTTTAGCATCCATCAAGTCACTCCCAACTATTCACTCAACACCTGAATTATAATTGTGAAGACCATCTTCAATATGTGCAACCTTAACTGTTTTATTCAAAGCCTATTTCCCAATCTCTTGAAATTGCATGTGTACTTTTCCGAAGAAAAAATCTTCACTTTCTAATGACATGTCCTGCAAATTTCTAATATCAACCTTTTGTTCAAAACCTTCAACTGAACTACGTTTTTGATGCACATGAGAAGCATCTCCAAAAAAAGATTGACCCCCTGCTGGAGTAACATCCTCCAACTTACATTTCTTACTTCCTTCCCCTTTTAAGGAATTATAGTTATTTGTATGATCAAAATCCTTAGAAATTACATGCTTTGAAGGGTTGTATGGTATTGATATTTCTGTAGGCATATACTCATGTCGAATTCAGTAGGGCTCCTATTATTTTCCACCCTTGTACAAAATAACTCATAGCAGATCCCTAGCTAATAGTAGTTCTTGTGTTGAACCCTAATTCCTTGCTTGCATCAACACAAGATCCCTAGCTAATAGTAGTTCTTATGTGTTCTTCATTGATACTCACAGCAGATTTTAGATGTTTCTGCCTTGAAGGGTTAACTTTTGCAACTGATCTTTTGGAACATGCAGCATGCGATTCCCTTGTAAAAACCCCATTTATGGAACCATCCTTTGTACAAATATGATCAATATCAACATTTGGAATCTACCACCTTTGATGTTGAAGATTACTCGTACTAACCTTAAAACTGGGTTCAAGTTCTTGCAATATAACATTTGGGATTTTCTATTTTTCTTCATTAATTTCTTTAACAGGTGCACCTTCTGTTAACTTAGAAAATGTTGGATTGATAGAATTTTCCCCCCTGCTACTCATAGTTGTTGAATCTGCAATACCAGTTGTATGTAATGTTCCACTTGGAATTTATCTTGTATCCTATCCCTTTCCTAATCGAATATGCCTCTGGAGATTCAATTCATTCTCTTTTGTTTCAATTTTCTTTCTCAAGTTCTCCAAGTCAGTTCCACTGGGTTTAGTTACAGATGAGCCAGGATTGAAAGCATGCTTCTGTCCAATTGAACTATTGTGGCCAACAACAGGCTTTTTATTACAGGATGACTGCGGAGGTGGACCCTCTCCAAAACCCATAGAAGTCACCCCATGGACTTGCAATGCACTTGACATGGTTGTACGAAATGCAGCTAACTGCTTCAGCACCATAGCCATGTGCTTCCGCATATTTGGGGTTTGTTGCGATGTTTTTGTAGCCATTTGTGAAGATTCTACAAGTGATTGTCTTACAAAAGTCCCACTTGTATTTTCCCTTGATGATCCATCTTTCTCACTTTGATCCACTCTCCAGCTCTGTTCTTCACCCTCACTATCACTATCTCAATCATAGAATCTAAGCACAAGGTTATCATATTTCTCTTATGATGTAGGAGATCTAATAGAAGGATGTAGATCTTGTAAATTGGATAAGAAGACATCATTTTCCTTACGACCAAATAATGGAACTGATAGTGCACTAGAAACTTGTAGTTGTGTCCCATTTCTGTCAAACAAATTATTTGTGGAAATAAATTTTTGAGATGAGAGTGGGTGCAGTGGCGGCTACTTTCTCTTCCTCTTCTTGTTGGGCATGGAAGCCATAGCCCTTGCTCTAAATTCTTCAATGTCCATAGTCCCAAAGTCGATTTCTACACTGAACTTCTTTGACTTGGCAAGTAAAAAACGTAATTGGGGAGGTCAAACCCTCTCTTACTCTTACCGTCTACTCTACCTTGCCTCTATCCTCCCACAAAAACATACCCTATGTTATAATGCTGTACTAATGGTAGGTTTTGAACAATTCTTCATGAACCTTGAACTTTGTACTTGTAAATACAACTCCACACCAAAATACGAGACCCAGGTCTTAGTGAGGCTCTTATATTCCATTGAAGAAGCAACACATCCCACGTGGGGAGTCAAAGTGGAAGGAATAAACATGCCATAGGGCCTGAAGGGAATTGGAACTTAAAACTAATTCATAATCAGATAATCAGGGCAGGGCACTTTCACATTCCACTCAAGTACGATGGAGACATGCTTTATTACCCTTACGAAGAAATAGTTTCTTGTAGGTAGTTCAAATGGGGAATATGAACATCATCATGATTTTCTCCATCCTTTGCTTCATCATAAATGTGCTTTTCATGGTCAAGTAAAATTCTTCATTTTGAAAGTCATAAATCTTGATAAGAATATGCCTTTATGTAACTGTGCACTATAAGAACACTGTAGAATACTAGTCTCTCCAACCTTTTTTCTAGGTTTAGTCAATCTCAAAAGCTTATTAGAATCTAAATTTAAGTGTAGTATTATTTTAGGTGACCATACATTCTAAGGAAAGTTCAGTTCTTATCAATGGTTGTTTCTCTATGTGAACTGTTGTCCAATCATCATGGAAGCTATTTCAGATCCTGTACATCTCAACACAGAGCTGATATATATTTTGTTATACCTAATAGTTTGCAATTTTTTCAAGTTTAGTTCATGCTTAACCAGTTGTCCTACCTTTCAAATAACTAGTATCATCACCTAAAATCCAAATACACAACCCTTTAAAGGTTTCTCTAAAGACACAATGTTGTAGGAGAAGGGTATTTCTCTTTATATTTGCAACATGACTATTTAATTATTGAATCCACTATTAGGTGCCCTTATAGCCAAGGAATAATGATTCACAAAGCATAACTCCTCCATACAAAATGCTACCTTTGAAACAATAAATGATTCAATGCTAAATACTTGCAATACTTGCAATTCCCCAAGTCAAAATACTTGCAATTCTTTGAATTCTAGGTCTAGAGATCATTTTTGCAAGACATTACGGTGCATAGGGAGTCAAGTCTCTAATCCATTAGCAATAAGTTTTTGAATCTTCCTGGCTCTTAGAATGTTTATCAATTGATTTAAAGCTAAAATAGGATTCACAATAAGAGAAGAAACCTTTCGGAGTTTGATCACAACCATAGACCTGCTTATTATGGAACCTTCTCAAATAAAGGTGAATATACTTTGCATAATTTTAAATTTATTAATTATCAAAGCAACAGGTTGTGTTTTAATTTTGATAGCCCATGATGAGGAACATCTGAAACACCTTGAAGCTCATGGATTCTTAATATTGTAGTAGAAAAGAGGGAAAGTTTTGTTTTTGATGTAGTGATGGCATTGGGCTTCGAAATCATTTCAGGAAGGACTCTTCTTTGGACTATTAGAATGATAGTGATGAAGAATGGGAAGAGGTACTCATCACTAAATCTCTTTGGTAAGAGTGTTTGTATTATTTTTATTAACTTTCTTACTTTGTTAAAAATTTCAGGAAGATTCGGGGGAAATCCTTTTTGACTGTGACAAGGATGATGAGGAAGAAAAGAATGAGGTTGACACCGATAAGTTTAAATCTGAGGAAGATGATGACAATGATGGGTTTTTTGTACCTAATGGATATCTTTTTGAAGATGAGGTAAATTCCACAGAAAAAATTTGTTTTATGGGGTTCTTTATGGAGCACAAAAAAAGCGTTTGTTGTTATTTTAGTGTTTCCTGTTGCAATGTCCAAGTTTTATTTGGGGTAATTGAAGGTTCATCCCCTTGTTTTAATGTTTCTTGTTGCAATGTCCTAGTTTTAGTGGGTGTAATTGCAGGTTCATTCCCTTGTATTGTTGCTGGAATTTATCTCAAAAGCAAGGTTATTATAGAAGTATATAAGTTGAAAGCAATCATTTAATTACTTGGGGATGTATATAGTTGAAGATATTTATTGGCCCTGATGACTATTAGTAATCCATCGAACTGTGCATCTAATGGAGTTACAGGAAGGGATCCTAACGGAGCAGTTGCTATAAATGGTTGTTATATTAGCATTTTTTTTATCTTCTACAACCTCCCTATGAGCTATAACCTCTTCCTCTTTTACCACACTTACATCATTTCCCTCTCCTTTAAAACTTTCTTTAAAATCTATAGCAATCTTAATGTTGTTATCCTTTTACTTATAGCCTCAATGGGGTTGCTTCTTCCTTCCCCTAATCCACACATTCATAAACAAGAAAAGTGTTCATTAAACTCTTGTCCTCATTGGTATGTCCTAGAAGGACTTTACATACTTGGATGCACAATAGATGATTTTTGCATTATCATCATTTTCCGACTCTAGTAGAACATCAAATACCTACTACTCATCATTTTCTCTCAGCTCCCTTGCATGGATATTTAGATTCACCTCCTCTTCATAGAAGGTTTCCTCAATATCTTCTCTTTTGACACATAAATGTTGTAATATGTAGAACATTCAATGTACATATATCCAAATTTAGGATATTCATCAAACACTTTAAAATGCATTTAAGATATATTTTAATGATGATGATCCACTTGATGGACAACCTATATTTTTTTTCTATTTTGTATATTCCATTGGAATTCCCATGCACCATCTTATTTATGTAAAATGTTTTAATGACATTTAATGATAAAACTAAATTTCATGGTATTATATGTATAATTTATATTCATTTTTTTTGTATTTTTAATATAGTACTATGTTATAGTTGTAAAAAAATCTATCTCTTTTTATCAGTATTTTATTTATGTGATTGTTATATTTTTAATTATATATAAGTTTACGAGAGTTCCTTAAAACATTTAAAGCACATGCTTTTCTTTATTTCATTATTTCAATAAGCTAAAATACATGTTTCTTATTATTTCATTGTTTCAATAATTTACACAATACAATGAAAAGAATTACATTTTTCCTTATGCTAATTTTAGTTACAGGGAAAATTGTACATAGCTATCAGGAATTAGTTTACCATAAATACTAGTTACTCTTAAGTTGTAATAGTAATAATTATGTAGTTTGTAGATTGCTATCTATCATAAATTTGTTTGAATATCATCATTGTCAAGCAATACCAACTCCTTAAAGGGTGCTAGCTCAATGGTAGAGCGCTTGCCTAATTATAGGCAGGAGGTTTGTAGTTCGATTCCTTCGTGCCCTATCATAAATTTGTGACTACAAAAACAACTAAATTTGCATATATACGACTATTAGTAGCTAATTTCCCATATATTAGTCGTATTTATCTTAGTCATTAACATGTTAACATCTAGTAGTTTATTTAGTCATATATTTAGTCATTAATTGTTGCAATCAGTGACTAAATCAATGACTAAATCCGTGACTAAATTTGTGACTAAATCAATCGCTAAATCACTAACTATCAATGACTAAAACAATGACTAAATCATTGAATATCAATGACTAAAGCATTGTCTATCAAAGACTACTAAGTCAAGCTATTAATGACTAGTTTTGGAGGAGCAAGTTGGTATGCCGACTTGAACGATAGCCGACTTAGTGAAATAGTGAAATATGACTAGCTATCAAGTTTGGTTATTGTAGAACCTTAGGTGTCTCTCTTAGAAAACCGAGTATGTTGGTGACCTCAACCGTAATCATAGGATAGTTTTCCTCACAATAGAACTAGTGACTCTATTGGGGACTAGGCCATCTGCTTTTGTTCTCCTAGGCTTGATTCTTCTATTTTAGTTGGTGTTGTTAGACTCTTCTTACAAGTTACGAATGATCTCAAGGATTTAGTAGACACTTAACATTTATTTTTTTGAGTTGGGATTTCTTTCTGTAGACCTAGTAAAAACACACCCTTTACCTATCGGATAGTATCGTTTTGGTCTAAAAAATCCATTGGGACTCGATATAGATTGTTGTAATCACTCATGTCACTAGGTTACCAATAATACACCTAAAGAATCATATAATTATAACAGAGACAAGAGACATGAATAGTGGGTAGAATACAACTTATATTACTCAATAACACATGTGGGTTCATACATCAAACCGAACCAAGTTCATATCTAGATCATTAGCCTATTTATACATTTAAAGAACATCTATGGTAACTACCTGTTCATTCACTCAACTGACACGACCAACGAGGCCGACCTAATATAAAATTAGTCGGCTAACCGACTATCTCTTCCAACATCTCCTCCATGAACAAAACCTTTCTTTGTTCAAAAGAAATAGGGGAGGTAACAAAATTGACCGTATTAAGTAGTTACTACAATTGCTTTGTTCATGTACTATGTTGTTGAATATATGGTCATTTTTGTATGCAAATATCCACAATAGATTATGTTGTCACTGCTAGATGATGCTAAAATTTTGTCCAATTACAATGTGCTTTCTGAATATCAATGGTCAAGGTTGTGATGCTTAACAAGGTCGAAATCTTCTCCTGTATCGATAAGTCTATAATATTATTCATGTTGAGGCCCAAACATTATGCTTTCTCCTCTGATGTGTCGAGTAATATTTTTATGTGTGGACAAATCTTGTCAAGTGTGTCGAGACTAGGGATTTCCTTATTTATCCATTGATGGGCTTGTTTTTCTAATTTTTCTAACTTTGCTTATTCCAATACTATCTGATCTTGTGTTGTGTTTTCTATTGATTCTAGGAATCCCTGTTGGTTCTACAATGTCTTGATGTGCTTACAAGTCTCTCAAACCTATTGGAATACTTGGACATAGTAAGTATACCAATTTCTTAAGACTTAATCTGTAGTAGTAGACTCCTCAAAATGTTCTTTTAGTACTTTGTGAGCTTCAAAGAATGTTGTGAATTGATTTCTTAACAACACAGAAGTTTTTTCTTTATTCTCTTCCTTCCTTTCCTACAGCTGAAATTGGAGATTGGACATGACACTTTCCAATAGTTGGTATACCTATTCCAATGATCTGTTAGTGTCGATTTCCTCTAGTACTGGAATAATTTCATGTGTCAGATCTCTGCATTTTGTTAAGAATTTGACTTGTTATGCTTTAAGTTTTTCCATCTGTTATTTTCTTCTTTATTTCCTTTCTTTGGATTCCTTGTTAAGGGCCTCCAGTAGTTTATCTAATTCATCGTCCTTGATTTTATGTGTATCCACCGTTATGGTCGACCCTAGCTAGGCCAGGTGGATGGTTGATGCTAAATGTTGTTGTTCCTTTTCTTTTTTCTTTTTTTTCTTGTTTTACATTAACATTTTTCTTTTTATTGATTTTGTCGAGCATGGTTGGACAATCCTCTAAAGAGTGATCGCCAACACCACAACTAGTACAAAATTTTAGATAGGTCCGGTCTTTGTGTGGAAATCCTGCATATTGGTGACCTTAATTGCAGCATGTGAAGCATTGGATTGATTGTCGTGGTTTGTTGTCTCGACTTCTGAAGAATAGGCTTCGACCTGCATATCCTCCATGATTATTATTATCATACTGGCGCTCCTATCTCAGGCCTTCGTATCTTTCATTTCTTTTCTCATTTTGTTCATTATTATTATTATTTTTCTATGCAAAAATATTTGTTTGATACACTGTGTGATAGTTTTGTCGGTTCTTTAGGTTCAAGTGACAATCAACTGTTGCGTGACTCTTAACTTTGTAAATTGCGCACCAGGAAGCTTTTTCATTTTCCATGTTGAACAAACAATATTTTGTCATGTGTATCCTATGTTCTTGGTAGATGTCGCAGAAGCATTTTGTTTGAACAAAGCTCACATCTTGTCAGCTAATGTCTTTAGTATGCCATACGTCGAGCATTTGGTACACCATATGTCTTTTCCTTTGAGGTTAAGTTCCCATAATGATTTTTTCATTATTTATAATTGTTGTTCAATACAATTGTCCACAGGGTGCGCTAGATAGTATTCTTCCATCTCGACTTTCAACGCCTTTGTGAGTGAATCTTCATATGTGTTGGATGTGTCCAAACTAATATGCATCTAGATCTTCTATGAAATTCCTGCAAGAAATCATTGGATTAATAATTGTTCATCAATGTTATAATCCAGTTGGCTGAGTAGGTCCTTCAACCTTTTATCGTATTCCCGAACAGTCTCTATGGGTTTCTTTACTATTACCGCTAGATTCTTTGTATCTGGGGTTTGGAAAAATGAAATAAATTATTTCTTAATTTATCCCTTGGTCGCATTAGGCATTTTCTCAGTGTATGTCATGTACCAATTCAGTTCCCTCTTTCGCAAATCACCGACAAACTGTGCCATCTTTCTATCTTCATTTTTTATTGCATTTGCTTCCCATGTCGATTCACAAATAAACCAATGTCGTCTGGGGTCCTCATTTCCCTCATAGAGTGGGATGTGTGTGGTGTTGTGCCCCATGTCGTCAGCATTGACATCTTATTTAGGCAGTGGTGGTGGGGGTGGTGGGATATTCTTTGTAACCCTGTGTTGATCACAACTATTTTCGACGAAACTCTTGTTTCTATCGAAAGTTTTGTTTGTAGGTTCATACTCAATAATTTGTTGGCCTATTTCGACTCCATCTGTCAATATCTAAGAAAATTGTTGTAACTCGGATACACTTCCTTGCAAATTCGACTGCTATGTGTTCTCTAAAGATTTGTTTGGCTGGGGGTTTTCTCCTTCATGTCTTAGGTAGAGTAGGTGGATACTTTGGTTCGATGGGTATGATTAGAATGTGACCCAGTTTACTTCCTCTGGTCAACAAATTACAAGATGGTCAACATAATTTCCTTTGTCATATAGTCAAATCCATACAACGTACCCGCTATCTTGTAGAATTAGGTCTTCTTCAACAATGGCCAGCACTCAGGCACTCAAATTCAAATTTATTGGATATATAGGTCTTATATCTTGGGGTATCTCAAGCTAGAGAGTTTCACGCTACCCTATCCACAAATATTCCTCCAGTGGTGAAACTTCTTCATCTACACCCTCTTCCTATCGGTCATGACCCAAATCTGGTGTATTTTCTTCATGTTCTGTCAATTTTATGTCCATTCTTCTCTAGAGCATGACGGTCCACTCTCTAAGTTCCTTCCTTCACTTCTTCCTCCTATCTCTCTCTATTTTCTGCAAATATGGAGTGCTTTTGTGAGTCATTATCCGAATTATTTCTTTCTTGGCCCAACTTTTCATTATTTTGTGGTTGCTTTCATAGTCGACTAGAATCCTTCTACTCTACCCCAACACATGACCAGCCACGCCCCCATATCCTACCCAATGCTTTAGTAAGACCAAGTGGTTCTGTCTATTTTCTCAAGAAGTATTCCCACTCCCTTTCTGTAAAAAACTTCTCCCATGCTTTTTGCTTTTCCACCTAGTTAGTGTTTGATGGCGGTTTGATTGATGATGGATGAGGCTCAACAATGTGGTCTGCTCCCCTATCGATAAGGAACTCAAAAAAAATATTCGGTAGTGAGCAAAGAAATTTCTCAGAGAAATAGTTATAGAACCTCTTTTCGATACTCTCAATAGAGACTCTTGCTTCCATGACACGTTCTTCACAAAACTCATCTATGATTTTTTCAAACCACTCTGGAATATTTGTGCTACACCTCTCGTCAACCTCTGTAGTAACTCTTTCTCTTTAGTGTCTACCGGATTTTTCATCTAGTAACTTCTTTAGAGACTGAGGTACAGATTCTACAAACTTCTCATGTGTCTTGGAGAAGAATTTATCCTTCACTTTGGAAATAGTCAGTCAACTTCTTTGAGCGTAATTATGCAAGTCGTTCATGATTTTCCACTCCCACCAATCCTTAATCTCTAATCTCTTGTTTTGAGATCATCTTCTCATGGTCATTGCATTCGTATATGTACTACCAGAAATGGAACCAATGTTGTAATCATTCAAATCACTAGGTTACCAATAATACACATAAAGAATAGTATAATCATAACAGAGACAAGAGACAAGGATAGTGGGTAGCATACAACTTATATTACTCAATAACACATGTGGGATCATACATCAAACCGGACCAAGTTCATATCTGGCTCAACATCCTATTTATACATTTACAAATTAGTTATGGTAACTACATGTCAGTTCACTCAACTGACACAACTGATGCATCTGACCTAATCTACAATTAGTAAGCTAACTAGTCTAGTTGACTAACTGACTAGCTCCTCCAACATAGGTGCATTTTAAATCCAATTGTTCCTATTGTTGATAAGCATTTTTGTTTTGTAGGTATTTTTTATCGATTTTTAACCCAACCTATGATATTTTTATTGTATTCTCTAAATACTTTGCTTGTATTTGATCTTGTTAGTACCCCTTAGAAAATATGTGTATGCTCAGTGGCTGATTTTACATGTGTTTTTTTAATCTTTTTGTGTAAAAAAAATGTTTTGAAAGGAGTCCCTTTCATTTCAAATTTCTTTGATATTTTTATTTTATTCTTTTGATTGTCCCTTGAAGTAAACGATCATGGTTGTTTTTGTGTTATTTACATGCCATGATTGCATTGGTTGGGTGCAACAATCAATCCTTCCCAATCCTTGAGTTCTAGTAGGTATGTTTGTTAAGTGATGTCTAAAATTCAATTCATATACTTTTCCCTACTTTGCATGTTGGATGACTAAATGGTCTTGATTTTGTGGTTGTTTTCACGTGTGATTGATAGGGATGTTAAGAATGTTTTGTATTTGTTTTATTGTTTAGTTGTTTGGGAGTGAGTTCTTTTTTCTCACTTTAATAAAAAAGTGTTGTATTTGTTTGATTCAATTTGGAGCAATTTGGATGTGTTTGGAGCAATTTGGATTTGTTTGAGCCAATTTGGATTTATTTGAGTCAAGTTAGATCTATTTAATTCTATTTGAGTCAATTTTGTTCAATTTATGAGGTTATTAATTCTAATTTTAATACATTGCAAGTGTTTGGATAATTTGTAATTACATTTAATATTGAAAACCCAAAAAGAATTGCTTATTTTGTTTTTAGATTGAGTTTTCATTTCAAGTTTTTCATTTTGAATCAAAAGTTTTCAAAAAGGGTCTTTCTTTTGGGATCAGTTATTAAGTGTGCATGTCAAATTAAGTCTTTTGGCTTATCTTTGGAGTGAATTTGATCTTGTTTTACTAAACAAAGTTGCATCTACTTTCAAATTCTAAATTTGTGTATCCTTATCAAACTGAATTTATAAGTGCACTGAAAAGTAGTTGCACAATTAGGATTGAAGACTTGAATTTTCATTTTGTTTTTAGAATTAAAGTTTCTTTTTGCATTGAAAATACCAAAAAAACTTACAATGTGTATTTGAAAATTCCCATATGCATTCCAAATTATATCGTATCTACATCTTGCATTGTGCATTAAAAAGTGCATTGTAGAGGGGAGATTTTTCTCCATCTTTCAGTTTAAAAGGGGTGAAATTGTGCATTAGGTTGCATTATACTTGTTTTTAGGTGCATAAATTTCCTTCTTTTGAAAGTTGCGAAAAAAAATTTTTAGCAAGTAAAAGTAATTGAGATAGGCTACTAGAATTTTCTTCTTATCAAGAAACACAACCAATAGTCTAGACTAGGATTTTGTAAGTAGGAGTTAATATTAAACTTCTCCAAAATCACATAAAATTGGGAAAATATTAATCTACTAAAGAGATTCTAAATCCATTAGTAACGCAAATTTCTTGTCATGAAAGCACCTTTGATACAGACATCAAGCAGTAGGATAAGTGTTGGAATATTAATCCCATATGGACCATAGTACAAAAACTTTTAATTGAGTTCCTAGGGTTTTAGTATAATGTTCAAAGTATTAGTTGTCATCCTAGTGACTATTTTGATCACCTGACATAGTTTACCCACTAGTGTGCCCCCTTATCATGATTTTACTCTATTTTTCCAAGTTAAGGAGAATTTATTGTTGTATTCCTGCTTTTATGAGATAAGAGAGCTTTACTACTTTTCTCATGGATTAGAAAGAAACCAAGGGTGCTAGGATGGCTTAGTTGGGTTGATACTTTTGTTAAAGATGGATATTTAGTAACTTATAAGCTTTCCCATTGTGAGTTAACTCAAATTGTTCCATTGGAGATGTATTATTTATGTAACACATTCAATTTATCAATTAAGAATGGGATTTACATAATTGAGTTTCAACTTTCATGTGTGTTCATTATTTTTTGCATAATCTCTAATTTTCATCACTATGAGCATAGATACTTAGCCTTATAATTCTTATTTCCATCAAGGATTTATAATTCCACATGGTATCAGAGCTTAGGGGACTTAGTAGATCTAATTAATCCTCTATTTCATATCTTCAAAGTGTTTTTTGGCAAGAATTCTAGCTACAAAATTTAACAATTGCAGTGAAATTTGAAGAGGTTCTGAAACCTCTAAGAATTGTCTTATAGGGCCTATCATATATTTTTTTTAAAGGTATTTATGTGATCTAAAATGGGTTTTTTTGTGGAATTCATTTAAGTTTCTGGTTTGAGAGATATGTTTAATAGAATATTGAAGGTTTGCAATAGATCACGTCCACCAATACCCTCTGTTTAGTATATATATTTCTCACTCCACATAATGACATTGGTCAAGCACCATATTTTATTTGAAATATATATTCAATGTCTCAAATGGGTCTTCGATAGAATTTGATTATGTTGACTGTAGCATAAATTGTGATTGAATTACAAACAAGACATCAGTCACATTTTTGAGTTTTTATTTGAGCTTACATACAAGAGTTGATTTACATGTACAGCTTCTTGGATTCAAAGTTGTTTCCAAATTTGAAGAATAAATTATGGAAAAATATCAACAAATTATATAGTTTGAACTGGTGCAAGTCTCCTTGTAGAGGCTCATTCTCCCCTTGTTGCTTCACATGAAGCAAATCTACATGAAGAAGACATTCAAGATACCATTATTAAGAACTCAATGATCTCCATACCTCATTGTTCTCCAATTTCTCTTCAATTTTATATCTTGAGGATGATAAGTTAGTTATTCTTGATATTGTGCATACTTCACTGGATGATGGAACACTATTTGATTAGTTAGATGTTTTGGAATCTAGACCACAATTTGAAGTTGTTGGTTGCACCCTAACTCTCATGGTTGCGTTGTTTTCTATCTATTCCTCTACGATGACTGACACATTTCCTCAATGTTCCTTTGAATATGGAGAATGTTGTGCATTTTTCATTTTATTGGCACACTTGGGAATTTTGTTCCACTTTATTGGAGCTAATATAACCTTTGTTTCAAAGTTTCAAGACAATCAAATCTCATTTTGACCTAATTTCACATATTTTGGTTTGAAAATAAACTTGAATGAGAACCTTAATTTTCTCTCTTGTCAATGTACCTCAGTTTCTCTACATCGTTTTAATCTCCATCATGTAGTTGTTTTTGTTCTTGATTCTATTGAGCACAACCATTCACTTGCATACTATGCATAGATCAAGCACATGATCCAGACATGAGAGAAAATATCTCTTGCACTTACATACTATGCAAAGATCAAGCACATTATCTAGACATAGGAATAGCAACCACTTATTCCCAATAAGAATATTCCTTGACACATCGGCATTTAGTTTGGAGAACATTTTTGGTTTACCTTTCATGTCCATTTTTTGAGAGAAGGTTTTGTTCCCATGAGGTTTTCCATGTTTCCTCAATTTACATGGATGAATAATGTAAAGGGTGACAATAAGGACTATATTGCATGGGCCCTAATTTTGGCTTCATTTTTACTCTGACACAAGTCAATATTAAGGGGGGTGTTGGAATATTAATCCCATCTATACCAAACGATAAATTTTTTTAATTAAGTTCCTAATGGTTTAGTATAATGTTTCAAGTATTAGTTGTGATCCTATTGATATTTTTGACCACTTGAAATCCACTTGACATCCACTTGACATAGTTTATCCACTAGTGCACCCCCACAACCTGATATTACTCTATTTTTCTAAGTTAAGGTGCATTTATTGCTTTATTCCTTCTTTTATGAGATATGACATCTTTACAACTTTTCTTATGGATAAGAAAGCAAAAAAGGGCTTTAGGATTGCTTACTTGGGTTGATACTTTTATCATAGATGGATATTTAGTAACTTCTAAGGTTTCCCAATGTGAGCTCACTTGAATTGATCCTTTGGATATGTATTATTTACGTAACATGTTCAATTAATCAATTTAGACAAGTGATATTTACATAATTAATTTTTGTCTCTCATGTGTGTTCCTTGTTGTTCTTCACTATTTCCTGCATAATCTATGTTGTTCATCACTATGTGGAACCACTATGAGCATAGATCCTTAGCCTTAGAATTATTGTTTCCATCAACTATTTAGAATTCCAACAATAAATTGGTCTAAGTATTAATCACACCCATGTATCGTATATTGGTGGGGTTATGTGAGTTTGAGAATTGTTCAGGCATGGAAATTCCTTTGGATGACACTACTGTTAATTAACAATTTTAGGTCTAGGACTTGTTATATGAGGACTACATTCCTTGCTCATTTGTAGAATCCTTTTCTAGTGACCTTCCCACCCAACCAATGAACACGATGTGGTATCGATAGTTTCCTCTCTTAGGTACCTCCTAGGTTGCTACAAAGGGATATCTTGTGGAACCTAAGACACACATTGAATATTTAGCCCCTTGGGAGGGTATTAGCAGAAGGTTAATACTTGCACTCCTCATGATTAAAATATTAGTGTAACTGTTTCTTCATATTCACTAGTTGTACTTGGGCCCCAATAATCCTAGGCTAATATTCGAAATACACATGTCTATCTCTTCAAAAAATAGCACTTGCAACCAAGTTCTTTTCATTATAATATGTGTTTTATTGTTGTAAGCTTTTACAGACTTTTTAATGAGTGATGTTTGTTGTTTTTTCTTTTCAGATTTCCTCCTTTGAGTCTTGTGCAAGAAACCATGGCCAATTAAGATTTGCATAGGTCTAGAATGTTAGGATTTATAATCCTCCCTTGTCTGAACAATCTAATATTATATTTTATCCTAACTTAGGAGTCTTTTATTTATTATTGGGTCCACTAGTACCATTGGGTCCACTTGGCCTAATGAGGAAACATGTAACAATCACTAGAGTGTGGGGAACACTGATAGAGGATAACAGAGACTGAATTCATTTGCATGCATCATTTTAGTTGCCTCCTAGACCAATCCCTACATTTTTGGAGCCACTTTGAGTCTCGACACCAACCTCCTTTAGTTGTTGGCAATTGGTAACTAGTTAAGCTTAGTTATGCTTCAGTCACATTTAGTTAGTTTTCCTCCAATTAGTTAATTCCAGTCTTGCATGGATGCATATGGATAGGCTCATATTCTCACCTACTTCTCACCTACCACCTTAGTTAGACTAGTTTAACTGATTATTACTGATTGAGATACTAAATTAGACAATTGGAGCTTAGCTAGTCAGCTCTAATAGTGATTTAGACATCTTTAGTTAGCCATGCAGTGACATACAGTTAGATTCAGTTGGTAGATTCGAATTATTCCATAATTATTTGAATTATTCCATATGGAATACTATTGTAACACTGGATATTGTAATGAATCCATTGTAATTATTTGAGCAATACTTGTCTATTTCTTGTGAGATTTGATTTGTTCAGTGTGTATTTTTCATTATCCTTCAGTGCATAATAATTAAGAATCTGATTTCACTCATTGTTTGATGATATAATGGCACAAAAATTCTAATATGGTATTAGAGCCATCTTAGGAAATATTCAAGTCTGTCTGCTCTCCATTGTACAACATAAGCAACTTTATTTCCACAAAAGTCCTGCAAATATTGCCTTGCTTCCTTTGAATTTATTCAGAGTGGTGGTGTGGGTGTGATGAACCCTGAGAAATTGTACATGTCAAGAGGTAAGGCTTGATTCTAACATAGTTTGAATGATTTTGGTTTTGCAGTGAAATTATATATATCCTACATAGCTTATGTGAAGATATTGTTTATTTCAGCAGGATAATTATGGATTCTCAACCCTCCACACCTCGGGTCCTAACACCCTTCAATTACATTGATTGGAGGGAATATATGCAAGTTTCCTTGCACAACAAGGGATACTTCAATATAATACTTGGAAGAGATTTCAAGCCCCATCATCCAACTAAGAAAAACAAGTTTCTGAACCTCTTAGATGAATCCTTTGGTTATCTATGTACTCACATATCCAGAGATCTCCTCTTTCACCTTGAAGGTTTGAGGACTTCCAAAGAAGCTTGGGAGAATATTGAAGTCTTGTTTGGAAATTAAGATGAGATTTGGGGACACATTCTAGAGAACGAGTTGATAGCCTTGCATCCCAGCAGTTTTGATACCATAAAACAATTCTTTACTAAATTCAAGTCTCTTGCACTTCAATGCAGATAATGTGGAATAGAAAGAAAGGATAAGCAGCATGTGCTCTCCATACTCACCAAATAGGTACTAAGTATTTTGTATTTGTCTTAATATTCCATTCCAGAAGAGCTTCCATTCCCAATTGGAAGATTCCCTCACTTGATTCCTTTGTCGAGCCCTTAATACAAGATCAAGAGAACTTGATCCAGATGGGAGTCATCTAGAGTTCAAAAGATCAAGCTCTCCTAGTGACAAAATCTACCAAAGCACAAGATAAAGGGAGACCTAAGGGGAAGGATCCTAAAGAATTTGATTCAAAATGTAAAGAGAATCAGAATGCATTAGAAGGAGCTCTAGTATCCAAGAATAAGAATAGGTTTGAAAAGAAAAAGTGTCCCTATTGTATGAGGGGTTTTCATCCGGAAGACTCATGCATGAAGAAGACCCTCGACCAGTTGAAATATCTATGTAGAAAAAATAATACTTCCCTTCCAAAAGGTGTAGAGATGTTTGATAATGAATAGAATAATGAATAACATGAGAGATCACATGCCTTTCATGTAATTCTCACTCCATCGAAGGCTTATTTGATATATTCTGGAGCATCCATCGACATCGTTGCCTCCAGGGAATCCTTCATCACTTTCCATCTATCATGGGGACCTAGCAGTCATATGGGAGATGACACTAAAATCCCAAATGTTGAGAGAGGTGTAGATGAAATCCAACATGATGATTTCATACCCTCTCTTACAACAAAGAAAATTGTTGAAGATGAAGAAGAAGCATAATTTTCCACACAATCAATTCGAATTGAAGAAAGTCTCCTTGGACTGACTCCTTCTCCTATTGATCCGGTGTTACGGAGAGAAATTCCTATGGCTTGGGGTACCACAACAGACAGCTTTGACTCCAGAAATCAATCTTTCCCAATATGCAATAGAAATAAAATGTCTACCACTAAAGGATCAGACCTCATACCTTATTCCGGACGGTTGAAGTAGATCCCCGTTGAGCTTTATAATCTTCAGCTTGAATTGATATAATACTTCCTCAACAACAAGTAAACAAGACAAGCATACTATATATCATGGTGTTAGATATATTCTAGCATATATAATCAATAATGTAAAAGCATTTGACATATTCCAATGGATACAATATTCAATCAAATACACATCATTGGACAAGAAAAGATAGTTCTTATTAATATAAATCAGAGATTACAAGATAGATACAACCTCTGACGGCATGTCTGCGGACCGAAGAAATTGAATCCCCCACTTGGGCCTCCACCACCTCAATCCTCCATCTCACGATAGCAAGCTCCCTAGCAAAAGGAAATCTTGGGAAGAACACAACAGTTCTCCAAAGGGACAAAGGGATGTAGACTCAAGCATAAATTCCAGCAACAATGGACTATAGTTTCGTTGCTTTCAATCTCTCTATATGCCTTCAATGTACCAAGGGGTTCCTTATATAGCTTCACAAGGGATAATGAAGGGTCGAATCCGAGCGATCTCAAGGCATATGGAAGGCCAGGAGTCAAATGATTCGGATCCATGTTAAGGAAAACTCCAAAAGGATTTGGACTATGCACACATCCCGATGTACGTGGATACAGGGGTCAAACTCGCGTATGTACGCGGTTATCAGGGAAAAATCCACGTATATAATCTTTTATATAGTTTTAGGGATGATCAAGGAAACATAAAAGGATAAAATATGGTCCATGGGATCTAAAGAGTCTGCAGCAGGACAGGGGAAGGCCATACAAAGTGTGATTCACCTAGAGTGGTGAAATCCGCTATAACAGATGCCCCCTAATGTGTGAGGTCAGAGGGGTCATACGATGGCTGAAATACATTATAATTCCATCCCAGAAGTGGAGTGATGAAGGATCACAAATGGAAGACCAGCCACCCAATCAGCATAGTACAATGATACAACTCTGCATATAACTGCAAGTACATATAGCAGTCCCGGATACATAAGAGTACAATGGCCATGAATAGGCATAATACATGATATCACATATGTGGTCATCGCCATGTACAATATACATAGATCAGAATATCCATGATGAAGATATACAAAGGACCATGATCTCCAAAATGGCTAAAAATATACAATAGATCAAGATCTCCATAGTGGCTGGAAATGTCTGACATACACTGGAATCAAGTCACGAGAGCTGAAATCTCATGAACACTGGCACGATCAAGGAGGTAGCATATAAGAGATGCCACTAGTTTGGAAGGTCTTCTACACAAACCACTATGAGTACATGTCCTACTATGTGAATAGAGGTGTCGAGGTCGAACATAGTAGTCCATCGTCTGATTACCAGTCATTGATGTATACCATTAACAGATGCGAGATTACCCACTGATAATGATAATGGGAATCAAGGTACTAGAGTGCAAACTAACAAGTGTGAATAGATGCTTTGAGGTCAAACACTTGAGAGAATCCATCGATCAGGGGATTTATCTATTCCCAAGAAACTGTCGATGGTGAGAGAACCTGCCACTGATGACTGCAAGTCTCAAGGCACTCAAAAGGACTCTAGATTCCAATCCCAGAATAAATGATCTGAATTCGATGGGATGAAATCCGCTGGAAGGAGGGCATTAAGGCATCCCCCATCATCCAACATGAGGTACTCAGCAAAGCTGTCTAATGTGGAAGGACTCGATCATAAATTGCATGAACCAGTAACTGTACCGGGAATGGCTGACATGCAAAGTCAAGATAACTGAGGAATGGTCGACACGGGTTTCAACTTCCTTCGAACAAGAGCATAACGGCATATGGTGACTGAATGAAGGCAGCATAGACTCGATATATAAACTGGGACATCTTTGTGACACAGGAGGCATCAACAGAGGCTCCATAGGGACTGGAAGCTTAACCAGTCGATGGAGATAAACTCAGATAACAAGTACAGCTCCTAATTCAAACTATAACCCAGCCAATGGATGTGATATACAGTGCTCTATTCGAAGGTGACATGACTTGACAGCTGCCAAATATAACATCTTTCCTTGTCCGGCTTTTTGGTTTTTTGGTTTTTTTTGGACTTTTTCAGTTATTTGAAAAGCTTGAAAAAAGAATAAACTATATTTATAGTTACAAACTAGGAGGAGACAAGTGTCATAAGGGAAAACAAACTAGTTCCAAGCAGTGGAACATACCTATGCTCAATGCAAGGATACATGTGTAGGATATCGACACTCGGGGGAAAATCCCCTCCCGGTAAAAAGGGAAATCAAGCTGCAAAGGATATACAAATGGCTCTGCATGGCTAGACATGAGACAAGCTCGGGCTATATGGCTGAAACGCAATGTCAGGGGAGCCGGCATAAAGCTCAATAAGGCAGGAAAAGCTCATGACAATGCATTCACAACTTGACATGAGGGATTCTTGAGGGAAATAGGCCAGCATAAGATCAAGAGGAGTATGAGGCTCTTGCGAAATGTCATGGCAGTACTATACAACGGACTCCCACACCCGAATGGAGAAAACGTCAGCATGGGCACCAAATGCAAATAAGGTGCTAACTAGGGTACCCATGTAAGGTGAAGCTCTACCACTCACATCATGCCACTTCTAAAGCAACAAGAAGGTTCCGTGACATAATAGAGTGGTTTTGTACCTAATTTCATAGTGACATGGTCATAATGTCATGCAAAATGCAAATGGTGGTGAACCTAACCTATATGTCAGTATATACGTTATACCTGAGATAGGCATGAATGGGTCGAAACCTCGGAGAGAGTGTACAAAAAGTGGACCCTACATGACAACCATATTAGTTCAAAACAACCCAAAATAGTCAATAAAGAGTCCAAACTATAGGATATAGGGAGGAATGATCATGACAAACACACCCAAAGGAAACAATACTGTGAATGATGGGACATAAAAAGGAAAGTAAGGTGTAGACCCAACATTCACACATCCACTACCACCCCCATGAGGGTGACCACTGGTGTAAATACTGAGCAAAAGGAATAAAAATCCTCCAAAAATAGAGTAGAGGATGGAATATGACCATTCCCAAATATATGAGCATGGTAAGGGGCTGTGATGCCCCCAAGTCTAACACCAGGGTCCATACTAGGACCAAGACGGGTGATAGGATACTAGGCATGCCAAAAATAAAAGGACCTGAACTCAAGAAAGCATAAATATACTCAAGTAACCACGATCCCAAAGGCCAACTAGCGCACAAAGAGCACACTCCTAAGAAAATCTACAGCCAAAATACAAGCAAACCAAGGGGAGGATATGTGAGCTCCTAAATGCAGCAGGTATGTCTCACCTAGGAGAGGCCCGAAACTCCCATACACTACAAGTGGAGGTACGTAACCAATTATAGTGGCCCTCAGCTTCAACGCATAAAGCAACTGTGCTTCCCGACCCCTACCTGGCCGGGACACCTGTAGAATAACCCCTGTAGAGTACCCCCTCGATATCCTAGGTAAGGTTACTAAGGTCACCTCAATATACTCAATGCTCAGGCGGACAATCGCAGGCGGGATTAACCGTATGGGCAGGGTAGCAAAGCCTGAAACTCTGGAAAGAGCCCCCAGATATGAATACAATCCTGGAAATATCTTCGGTGCTACTCAGTTATGACTAGGGGTCATCCCAATCAATAACCGCTCACATTGCCTCGTGCTTAACTCCCTTTTAAGAGGAGGATCCTGAGAACACTGGTTATACCAAGGATTTCACACACTCACCTGGATAGACACCTAGATGTTGTTGTTTAGTGATCTTGGAGAATTGACTTACAATGAACTATTCCAAGATCCTAAAACCTAAGCTTGTTGGTGCACCCTAGAAAAGAAAAGAGTGTAATTCATTTTATTTAGCTTTGATTTTAATTGGCTATAATTACTCAAAGAGAAATGGCCGTACAACTAGTGAAGTTATGACTCAGCAGTGAAGTAAATATGTACACCATAACAAACAATGTTAAGTGCAATCTTTTTCAAATGAAAAATAGGGTATGCCACTACATTAGATGCATAAATATATATTCCTTTCCGAATGTCAATGCAATCCTTCCTATATATAAGCCTAAAAACAACTCTCACCCAAGCAATCCAATGCAAGTACCTCCTCAAATCCATATCTAAGATGCAACTAAGAGTGCAACTACTTTGTATTTTTCAATATAAAAGAATGAAAAATGCAATAAAAGCCATCTAAAAATCTCAGTCTTTGCAGCAAGTATAAAAGACAAGCCCAACAAGACACCGAGACAAAAAGAGTAATGCACTAATGGAAAAACAAAAAAGATAAATGACTAAAACTACTTTCAAAGAAAAATCAATGAAAAAGCGGTCTCTGGTCACAAAAGAAGCATCCAACAGACAACATTAGACCCAAGGAAGACCCAACCACACTCACAACCCACCCAACAACTTCCCACAACATCAGACTCACCAAAAGGGAGGATGTATGCAACTGTATAAAGAACAGTTGCATATGTATGCGACTTTTAGCCAAAAATCCGCGTATGTACATGACTTTTGGCCAAAAATCCACTTATACAGAGAAGGCAGTGGTAAAAAGCAGGCCAAGGGTAAACCAATAAAGGGGAGTTTCAAAGGACAAACATACTATAAAATGTGACACAGAAATAGGGAGAAACCAAGAGCAAGTCAATAATATCAAGCCCATTGTGCCGACAAACCCCAAATAAAAACAAGGAACATCCCTAGCGGAGTCACCAATTCTGTTACGGAGAGAAATTCCTATGGCTTGGGGTACCACAACAGACAGCTTTGACTCCAAAAATCAATATTTCCCAATATGCAATAGAAATAAAATGTCTACCACTAAAGGATCATACCTCATACCTTATTCCAGACAGTTGAAGTAGATCCCCGTTTAGCTTTCCAATGTTCAGCTTTAATTGATATAATACCTCCTCAACAATAAGTAAACAAGACAAGCATACTATATATCATGGTGTTAGATCTATTCTAGCATATATAATCAATAATGTAAAAGAATTTGACATATTCCAATGGATACAATATTCAATCAAATACACATCATTGGACAAGAAAAGATAGTTCTTATTAATATAAATCAGAGATTACAAGATAGATACAACCTCTAACGGCACGTCTGCGGACCGGAGAAACTGAATCCCCTACTTGGGCCTCCACCACCTCAATCCTCCATCTCATGATAGCAATCTCCCTAGAAAAAGGCAAGCTTGGGAAGAACACAACAGTGCTCCAAAGGGACAAAGGGATGCAGACTCAAGCATAAATTCTGGCAACAATGGACTATAGTTTCGTTGCTTTCAATCTCTCTATATGCCTTCAATGTACCAAGGGGTTCCTTATATAGCTTCACAAGGGATAATAAAGGGTCGAATCCAAACGATCTCAAGGCATATGGAAGGCCAGGAGTCAAATAAGTCGGATCCATGTCAAGGAAAACTCCAAAAGGATTTGGACTATGCACACATCCCGATGTACGCGGATACAGGGGTCAAACTCGCGTATGTACGCGGTTATAGGGGGAAAATCCACATATATCATCTTTTATATAGTTTTAGGGATGATAAAGGAAACATCAAAGGATAAAATATGGTCCATGGGGTCTAAAGAGTCTGTAGTGGGACAGGGGAAGGCCATACAAAGTGTGATTCACCTAGAGTGGTGAAATCCGCTATAACATCCGGAAGTTTATGAGATCTCTGATATCTCATATTATTATATGTATGATCCAAAATAATACATTTGAATCTTCATTATTGAATAAAAACTCTCCTTCCATTCTTTCCAAAAATTGTCCAGTGATTCTTCTATTGTAAATTATGTGCATAGTTTACCGGTGATTGTTTCAAAAAATGAAGAGGAATTTGATTTCTCTATCTCTAATGATGTTGTTGGTGTGCAGATAAGTAATACCATGGATATTTTGTAAATAATATCATATTTTAGGATTGATCCATTCACTCTCATTATCTAGAGCTTCCAGTAAATTCCTGCATGATTGCATGCACAAATTTTCAAAATTTTGAAGGAGAAAATTGTGCCTCTACCATCTCTATGGAGAACACTCTTGGATCTGATATGAACCTATTTGGATCTGATTTATTTGGATATGATATAATATTATTTGGTTCAGTTTTTAAATTTCAATAGCCTTCAAGCATGCTTGTAGCTGGTCTCAACAATTTTGGTGTGACAAATCAAGTACTGCAAGTCTTCTTCAAACTTGCTGATGGGGATTTGATGTTAGTTTTATCTTATGAGTTTTCTGATATTATATTTTTTGAATAATTTATTAAAACTCAAGATATATCAGATTATGTATCTCAAGCATTCACTCTTCACATTCCCATGGATTCTCTACCTATCGATTTGATCACATGCTCATCTCCTCACAGAACTAGTAAAGAGGGAGACATTCTGCATATCCCTGGACACTTGCTCCTAACACTTGGGGCTGATTTTACCTCACATGGTTTTATGTTCAAGGATGAAATATATCACTTATTTGGGTGTTCCTCACATGGTTTTAATTCTAAATAATCTTTGCTCTCTCATCGGTTGATTTCACTTCCTCTACATGGGTCCAGTTTTCATCTAGCACATGTCTATAATTATGATTCAGTTGAGAATATTCTTCTTCTTCCAAAGAGGAATATTCCTCCATACATAATAATTCAGTTTAGATTCATAGGTTCACATGCACAGATTCATGATGTTGCTGCACAAAAGAACCAGAATAATGCTCTGTTGCTGCATAGTGCTGCAAATTGCAGCAAAATATTTTACAAGTTTTAAACTTGTATTTCCTAATTCCTGCTTATCTTGAGGGAGGGTTTCCCATGAGGTTTTCCCCTATTTCCTTTGTTTATTAAGCATCATTTTTTATCTTTTATATTGTATATGGGTGAATTTTGGCCTTGTTTCCAAGGCCCATAGTTTTCCAACTTAGGATTCAAGGGGGTTGTTAGGATTTATAATCATCCCTTGTTCGAACTCTCTATTAGATTATTTTATCCTAACCTAGGAGTATTTTATTTATTATTGGGTGCACTAGTACCATTGGGTCTACTTGGCCTAATGGGGCCACATGTACCAGTCACTAGAGTGTGGGAAACACTGATAGAGGCTAACTGATACTAACTGCACTTTCATGCATCAGTTTAGGCACCTCCTAGACCAATACCTACATTTTGGGATCCACTGGGAGTCCCAAGACCAACCTCCTTCAGTTGTTGGCAGTTGGTAACTAGTTAAGATTAGTTATGCTTTAGTTACATTCAGTTAGTTTTCCTCTAGTTGAGTTAGCACTAGTGTTGCATGGATGCATGTGGATAGGCACCTATTCTCACCTACTTATCACCTACCACCTCATTTAAACTAGTTTAACTGATTATTACTGATTGAGAGAATGAATTAGACAACCGGAGCTTAACTAGTCATCTTCGATAGTGATTGAGACATATTTAGTTAGCCATGCAGTGAAATATAGTTAGATTCAGTTGGTAAATTCGAATTCATCCCTAATGATTCGATTTCTTCCTTATGTAACGCTAGATATTGTGATGAAGATTGTTGGGCCACGAAAAGTGCATAATGAAAAACCTGAAGCACAAGTGCAAGAGGAAAAGAGTATGCATGATGGGATGAAATCAGGTAAGTACAGAAAGGAAGCACATAGAAAAGGAAGCTGTGGCAAGGAAAGTGCACCCAAATTCAGTGGAGGTGTGTAAGGTAAAAGAGTTAAGATTGAGAAGTTGTAGGTCATAAGACTGCAGGAGTCAAAGTCAGCGAAAGACTAAAGGACGGGTTTTTGCGGCTAGTTATGGCCTGTACAAGTAGGTTGAAAGACATTTCTGTGGGTAGTTATGGATGCGATCAATGTAATAGAGGACTTTTGCGTCCAATATAGCATGTCATAAATATAGTACAATATATTTTGTAGCTGCTTCTGAATGTAATAATTGAGCTATACTCATTCGACTCTGCACGGTCTTGTAATTTCTATAAATAAGACGAACCCACTCTGTATAAGGGTTAGAATGTTAGTTAGTTAGATAGAATAATGGTAAGGAGATATCAGAGAGGAGTTTGATAGTAGAAGGATGTTGAACCATGGATCTACAGCTATGTGCGTATACTCTTTTGCAGAGTCATTCTGCAGCTAAGTGCGCAGATAGTAGAGTAGAAGAGTCAATCCAATATGTGTGTGGATCAGTAGGAGTAGATAGAAGAATAAACCAGACAACATGAGAGCAAGAAGAGTCTAAGACAAAAGACATATTTCTTAAACAGTCTGTAAGTCGAAAACTGCAAGGTGCTACCTATATTTCTCATGTCAGATGAAGAGCACCTTGGTGGTTTTTCCCAGATGGTTTTCCACATTATTTCCTGTTTTAATGAATGATTGAATGTTGTGTTGAATATTTAACTATTAATGTTGAATGTTTGATTAACTCACATTATTTATGGTTATTGTTTAAATGAATGTTGCAATAATAATAAGCAGTGAATGAATGGATATCTAGGCATGGTCGAAGGATTGTGTATTAGTTCACGTTTAAACACTATCAAGTCATAATAAAAGTCTCATCACGTTCATTTACTATTAAGGAATCAGTTACATTGCACTATTACACCAGTTGTTAAGGTTATTAAGGACAAGGTTGTGTCGCATGCTAGTTGTGGTGCACTATTGTGCCTCCGTCGAGTAGTGAAGGACTCTAACCCTCCATCTTTGTTGAGCGCCTTTGCCATGCGCCAAGGGACTATAATCCCTCTCCAACTGTGGAAACATGGTTCTAGAAGTTACACATTAAGATATCTCAGGTGATACTATGCCTTGCTCACAGGTGTTGTCAGATGGGCTTGCTATGTCGGTCCAATGTCTTTGGGTGTTTTGTTGGTTTTGTGTTGTTGTTGAACCCAAGTCATGTGAGTGAGGAGAAGTAGGCTAGAAAATGGTTATCTTGTGGGACCTTAATCATTTCAGTCGAGGGAAATGTTGTGGAATCCAACAAAGGAGGAAATTGAGGATTGGATGGAGTCTAAGACATTGGCATTTGCACAAGAAGAGAGTGCAAGGTCATGGTTGAGTATATAAAACTGGTTAGACCAATACATATACTCTGATATTCACGAGATCTTCTTTGCAAATTTTCCTATTGTGTTGCATGAGTGGTTGTCAATATTGGCAACTTAGCAAAAAAAATTCCAAAGAAGGGAAGTAGTTGAGTGGAGTGCTCAGCTGATTAGTGAGATAACTAGTGCAAGTAACCCCATATCTAGAGCTGTTTATTGATGGCTCGATAGTATTTTACAAGGATATATTACTAATTTTGTAGTAGAGACAATAACCTCGTATAGTGAGGTTGAAAGAATTTTTTCCAACGACCCCAAAGAAGGTATTTGTTATCTATAAATGCATGGATAAAGATGCTCATCTGTGAGAAGGGTATTTTGTAGTTGAGCGGTTGAGCCACATATCCATAGGAGGGGATATGTCACAATGACCTGCAGAGACAATGGGAAATGGTGAGATAAAATGTTCCCAGGAAGTACAAAACTTGAACTAGAAGCTAGATTCCTAAGAAGTGGAAGAAGATTCAGGTTGAGAAAAAGAAGAAAGGCAGAAGGAGGAAGACGAACTCCTAGTTGTAATGTCCCTGACCCTTCGACCGGTGAAGAGGATGCTACCATGGCCTTAACCATCTGGGAAATCAGCTCCATGAACATGCACATTCATAAAATGTTGAAAAAAAATGCATTGAAGTAGAACATACACATATACAATTGTTTATCATACACAGCGGAAGCAACATACATTCATACAAGCATTCAACATGATCACCATATTCATTAACAGTAAAATGATTGCAGGAGTAAAATAGACAAGATTACTTATCTTATGAAGAACTCATTCCGCAATCAGATACGTCGAACGTTCCACCCAACCATAGGCTAGCATGCTCCTAAATCTCTCAGCAATGCTGCCACCCCCAAGCTGGGCATGATTCCCCAAGGAATAAGGAATAAGCAGGCTTACACATAGCCAAGGGTACACCAAAACATAGCCAAGGAAACACAGTTGGGTTTATCAGGCCATCCAGGAGTTGGGAAAGGCTAAATGCTAAGTTGGTGATCCCATTACAGAGCTAGGAACACCTACACTAGAACTAGCCTAACTTCTGAGACACCCACACACACCCAACATAAGGAATCAGTCCCTTCTCTACTGCACAGTCCCTCAGGCCTTGACTTCCCTTCCAGTGCTATTCAAGGGTTGTGGAGAAGAAATCCAATCCTCTAGCTCTATCTGTGTGGTTTTCAAACACACCAGGTTTATCAAGCAACCCAATCCCCCATCCTTGCTCCCAACACAGTCCGAAGACCAACCATTGCACACATGCAATCAATCATCAGTTGCATTTTAGACAGGGAAAATGAATCCTAAGTCATTCTTGGCCCTATCGTGGCCAAAATGACTCACAAGAAACTTATAGTAGTCTCCAAACATATCAACAACTCAGTTCGCAACATGGGGAAAAACAACAGTCCCTCCTGGAAAACGAAGCAATCGGAAGAGACTTACACATGATGCAAATGGGGAGAAAAATCAGGCTCCCAACCTGTGTGTGAGGGAAATTTTACATCAAACCCCCAAAATTTGGATGGAAATCATGCTAGATACAACTCTATGGAAACATGAATGACATCCAAACTGCTCCCCCCCCCTCCTAGCTGCGTGAGACCAACTGAAAAAGAAGCTTGTGTGTGGGAATTCTCAGACTACCATCTCTGCGTGACGATGAACAGACAAGGGAAAGAATGGCATAGTGGAGAGAGTGGAATGAGGGTCTTAGTCATTCTTCTACCCATCATGAGGTTCAATCCACTGGTGGAGTGTGTGTGTGGGAAAGGACCGACAATCCTGCCACACTCCACTCCCAACCATAACTGCCTCAACTACTCAGCAAAACATTAAAGTGGTACTTGGATAAGACAAGGAAAGATGGGAAAATCAAACAGGGTGGTGACACATGGATTTTCCCCCCCATAGCCCAAGGTTTGACATCCCCCACCCTTATCCTTATGAGAATCATGCCCCTTCTCAACTTACTTGCCACGAACATAGCTAGTTGGGGTTCATTTTAATTAAAGATGCATATTTACATGATGAAAAAACTTAATATATTCCATATACCATGATAGACCATCGGCAACAATTCCGTTCGCTGAAACATAACGCAACTAAATCAATGGTGGGGATTTTGCCTTTAGCTCCACACCGCGATTCATTACAATATATACATCATGTACGTTTAATGCAATGGGGTCAAAACTGGGGTGTTACATTCCACTCCCCCTTCAATAGCACTATCCTCAATGCTTTACAAAATTGAACAAAATGCTACACTGGTATCGCCTTAGTGTTCCACAGAATTGAACAAAAATGGATGTACCAATCGCATGGCATCCTCCATCTCCCATGTAGCCTCTTCAGGTCCGTAGTGCTCCGATTGCACCTTTACCTAACCTATGGCTTGGTTCTGGAGCATTGTGACCTTCCTGTCGAGGATGCGCATTGGCTCGATTCGGAACTCTCCCTCGGGTTCCACCTAGATCACATCCCAATTTATCACATGGTTAGGATCATGTACATATCTCTTAAGCAAAGAAACATGAAAAATATTATGAGCCCTAGTGCTAGTAGGAAATGAAAGTCTATATGCAACTGGCCCTATTCTTTCAAGCACTTCAAATGGCCCACAGTATCTAGGTGATAGTTTGGCACAACTTCCAAGCTTCAATGAACTCTTCCTTGCCCTCACTCTAAGGTAAACATGATTCCCAACACTGAACTCCTTGTTCACCCTATGCTTATCTGCATAGCTTTTCTGTCTGTCCTATGCTTCTTTCAGATTCTACCTGATCTTTACAACCTCTTGCTCCACTTCCTTGAGCAATTCTAGCCCAAGCACAACCCTGTTCACTAGGTTATCCCAATTCACTGGTGTCCTACACCTTCTTCCATACAAAGCTTCATACAGACTCATCCCCAAGAATGTCTGTTGTCCATTGTTGTAAGAAAATTCTACCAAGTGTAAGTAATCTTCCCACTTGGTTGGTTTGTCCATCACGTACATGCGAAGCATGTCCTCGAGCACCTGATTAACTCTCTTTGTCTGGCCATCTATCTGAGGATGGTATGCAGTGCTGAATTTTAGCTTTGTAGCCAAATCTACAAACAACCCTTTCCAAAAATTGGAAGTGAACTTGACATCTCTGTTAGAGACTATTGCCTTCGGCAATCCATGCAATCTAAAAATCTCCTTCATGAAGATCTTTGCAATATCATCAGTCTTATGTGTAGACTTAACCGGTATAAAATGTGCTACCTTAGTCAACTTGTCTACCACAACCATGATGGAATCATGTTGTCTCCAAGTCATCAGCAATCCTGTAATGAAATCCATGGAAATAACTTCCCATTTCCATTCTAGAACTAGCAAAGGTTACAACAAACCTGCAGGGTGTTGATGCTCAACCTTTACCTGTTGACATTTCATACACCTCGAAATGTACTCAACCATATCCCTTTTCATTCTTGGCCAAAAGTACTGCTTCCTGGCTATAGCAATGGTCTTTTGGTATCTTGGGTGACCGGAATATGGAGCTTGATGGATTTCATCCATAACAACTCTCCTCAAACCTGCTATATTTGGAATATAAATTCTACCTTTATAAGTGAGAAGCCCATCTTCTTCCAATTTATATCCCTCATACCTTTTCTCAAGACTTTGCTGCTGCAATTTGTCCTTTACCTGCTTATACAATTCATCTCCAGCAGCATGACTAACATCCTGCTACCTCAAATATGATTGGCAACTGCTAAGAGATGCCACATGCATTTCCTACACCTTCCTGTTGAGTGCATCAGCTACCTTATTTTCCTTTCCCTTCATGTGCTTGATTTCAAAATCAAACTCACATAAAAACTCCAGCCATCTTGCTTGCCTAACATTCAGAGTAGGCTGATCAAACAAATACTTCAGACCATAATGGTCTGTTCTGAGCTCAAATCTCCTACCCATCAAGTAATGCCTCTACATCCTGATAGCATGTACTATGGCTGCAAGCTCTAGATCATGAGTGGCATAGTTCTTCTCATGCTCCTTCAGCTTTCTCGACTCAAAACATACCACGTGGTTGTCCTGCATAAGGACTCCTCCACGTCCTTTTCTGCATGCATCGGTACACACCACAAAGTCTTTCTCTGGATCTACAACCTTCAATACGGGTGTGTTGCCACCTTTCACACACCTGGGTCATGTGGCAGAAATCTTCAAGCCACTGGGTGTGTCCTTGGGGGCAAGTCTCGAGTCAAGGCTGTCACCTTGTTCTTGACTCCTCCGTTTAAGCTCAACTCCTAACGAAGCCAAACGGGGGTAGACCCTATTAATTTACTATGGATAATTACTTAGTGAGGTGATGTTAAACTGAATTAGTTACTTAGGAGTTTGAGATTTAACTATGGACAATCAAATATGGCAAGATACAAAAATGAACACATGAAAGCACAATGCTGAGACACAATATATATATAAAGCAAGAAAATAACCAGTGCCTTAGAATGGAGTCAAAAAATAAGATCAATGTACTTGCATGTGCTCGGAGTGAATTTTTTGTGATTTCCTCTTGGTACGTTTTAAGTTAAATTTGAAGTGTGAGTTGATTAAAATTACGCGAAGGGGTGGACTCCAGATATACCCAAGAGTACTTGGAGTATGTCCAAAACTAAACCTTCATGGCTACCCGCAAGGAATATGTGTGCTGAAATGGAGTCTCTGGGGATATTGTTCATAACGCACCCATTAGGGTGTGAGAAATATCGGCACCCTGAGGTCACTTTTCAGAGGTTCCCGCTTCCTTTGGGTATTTTGCCACCGTGATGATTTGATCTAGGTGTTGGACTTTCACCTGTTGGTTTGTTAATTTGGGAGAGTGAGTCCTAATTATACTAGTCACTCAAGTGCTTTTGATACAGCTTGAATGATCAGACGAACCGCAGCCAAGTATAGAGCATACACACTGGAGTCTTGTAAATTTTAGTAGGTTTTACAATGGGTGTTATTGTTTAAAAGAAAACCCTCCAGGAACCTCTTTCTATCCAAGTGGATCTCAATTGGGGAATCGAGGAGGGGTTAATTTTATAATAGCTGAAAAATAAATGATAGAAAAGGAAACAGATACACAATTCTAGTTTCCTAATTAGTCCTACCACGAATATCTTTCCCCCTTCGGGTCAATCAGGAAGTCGTGGGGTAAGTATTACGATTACTTTAAAATATAAAATATGAAATATGAAATTGATAATGAAATAAAGTATACTACCATACAAATTAGATCAATGCTAGTTTGAACAGAAATGAGCAAAAAGCAACAAAAAAGGACACCGACACAAATCCCCCAAGGGGGGATGGGGAATGGGCTCGAAAGAGCCTATTCAAAAAATATTTTTATTAACAGCGGTTACAATATCAGAGAAATGATATAATTCCTCTTCATCCTTATATGGAATGAAATTAAGAGCTTACAAAGTGCGGAAATTAAAGGTTCTAATCAAATGGGAGACCCCTAGGGGGATTTGAACGCTCCCGAGGCCACTTCCGAACAGCAACTTCCTTTATTTTCTGTCAAACCTGCTAAAAACCAGCAAGCATATCAGAATAAAATATGTCCAAAATCACTCTAAAAGTACCTTTGGGTCAGCTCCCTTTTAACCAAAAAAGGTAAGCTGAAAACTAGTTAAAAGGGGAAAATAGGAACCAAGGAAAGAAGGATTTCCTTGAGATCTTGGCTTTCATTTTGGGAAGCCAATAAGATGTGCAATTTTATTGCAGAATATGAAATTTTAATGTACAGAAAATTTAATTACCTTAACAACAAGCTACGAATTTTCATTAAAATGCTTGCGAAAATATGGTGATTTCAGCTAGATCTCTTAAAATGTAACTTTATATGCAAAACAAAACTAAGATATGGAATTTGGAAGGGATATTAATAACTATATCTATGTGTAAATTTCTTAATGAGATAGATCTAAGCAATAAGAAACCTTAATAGTAACCAGTTTGAAGAAAATTTAATATTTTTAAAGGAGAGAAAGGGGGAAGAAAGGTGCTTGTTGTTGAAGCAGATATGCAGAGGAAACTTGGTAGTGAAGCACCGCGGGGCACAATATTAGCAATATATATTGGAAATCAATGGAATCAAACCTGAACCATAGATCTTCCAGTCACGGCAAACCTGTAAGTTACACAACAACTCCTGCAAACAGAACCATTAAATCTAAAGATACATATGAGAAGTAGATGATACAGCATGCAAATAATATTATTTAGCATACAGGTATTAGCTCATTCAAACATATGCAGAAAAATAGAAGTAAGTAAGCTTGCTTACAATGACCTATCCCTATGATTTCAATAACCATTTAGGCAGACAATAGTTACGTGCAAAAAATTGAAAACATAGCAGTTTCACCTCGAATGCAGCATGACAATGATAATCCACACATGAAAGGTACTCCACAATTGAGCCTCCAAAGCTTCTCTTTATTTCAACAAATGATGATCAATACACAGTTACAATGGCAATCCCTTTAGTCTAGCTCTAACCAGCTTGGAAGAGGGAGCTGTGCTTGGATATATACAAAAACCAGGAGATCCAACCCAGGGGGGGCGCAAATCCCAAGGAGATAGACCAAATATGCTGATGGAGAGTCCATCAATGCCTGATCTGTGTCTAACTGAGCTAGATCTGAGTCTCACTGAGTGCAATTTTCAATCGGAGAGCTGATCTGACTGACACCTCAACCTGTTGACTGAAGCATCCACCAAAACTCATCTAGATGAGCCAAAATGAGTTGAGGAGAGAGGGAGGGAAAAATTCCCCATAAAGGATGTTGAAGATCAACTCTGGATCTGATTTGATTACCTCCTTCAGTCAAGGATTTGTCAGATCCAGTCAATTTGCTTCAGATCTGACTGATTTCAATCAAATCGATTGAGAATCCATTGATTTATGATTTTGGATTTGCTCCATTATTCATCAATTTATTAATTAAAATAATCAATAATTGATTTTTGGGGCTTTCTGACCTGAGTGATGGAAAATCACTCAAAACTAGGAAATAGTGGGTCCATGGGTTTACATGGTGCTCTTAGCTTGAAAATGAGCACCTACATGACTGAAACTGATTATTTGGCCCACTTTTATTACAAAATCAATTTTTCCAATTAAACTATTAAAAAATAGCCTAAGTTTTGGAATAATTAAATTTTTAATAAAAAAAACACTGAAAAAACTAAAAAATTGAAAAATTGAAAAAACCTAGGGGGACTTAGACATGTTCATATGACTCGACCATGATGTCTAGCATGCTTATACATTGACACATAGACTCTAATAACCTCAATAGGCCTAAATGCCAAGCCAACCACCCTAACTTTGGAGGTATGGAGTGAAAAACGCAGAAATTATCAGTCGTTTATTCAACAACCAATAATAACCAAGGGAAAAAACACCTTGGGCTGATTGGATTGACAAATAAATTCTAAGGGGCTGAGTCTTTTACAGACACTATCATGCTAGAACATTTATTACAATTCCCCCATGGGGTATGACATGTGATATAGTACAACAAAGCTTCCCAGAAGCAAGACTGAAGGTTCTCAGAAGTCCGAACAAGTTATCCTTGTCTAGTTCACCAGGCTCACTTGATTAAAAAACCACTAAGTAGAACTTAGGTGGTAACATTCTGGCTCCAACTATGGGACGTGTGCTCGATATGGTATTTAAGGCAAGGAGAGGATACGAGAACACTAGAATCTTTAGTTTATATACCCTGTAGAAACATCTCAACTTGACAAAAAAAACCTTAGTAGCAGAAGCTTTACATAAAAAACCAAATGAACCATCAAGCTAATTTATTTAAACAAAATAAATGTAACTAAATAATGAAAACAAAAGTGTTTGATTATAGCTAAGTAAAAAACAAAAAATGCAGAAAGTAAGTGCTCTTTTTCAAGGAGCTTATTTTCCTACTCTAAGCATGATATAAAAAGGGTTAAGTGTAATCAGAAATCCAATGTAACCACCTAAGAATTTTATTAACATAAAAAAAAATTCCTTGTCTTTGGTTACCAGCCAAAGTAAGGATACTTTATTCAGAAAATGCAAACCTGCGTGATGATCCGGAAGGGGAGGGATGGATGGGAAATCATAGGCATGAATAATGTCGTCAAACTTCCTCCCAAACTGGTAAGTGCTTGCATAGGCTGCTTCTATCCATGATTGGACAGGGTTGATGTACAAATCAGAATGATGAGGCAGATTGAATACACCATCATACTGATCATCAAGGCTTACCGAATGATAATTCACTGTATAATCCCCAAGGGGCTCCAAGTCATGAGGAAACTCTATATGTGAAGATGATAGTTGAGACTGATATTCTAATAATTGCATCACATCTGTCTTTTCACAACACTGCTTCTCCATGTCTTCATTATTGATACCTTTGTGTGGATTTGCATGATATGACTCTGAATGATCATATGGATAAAATGCATGCTCCTTTTTCATACCAAAGTTTCTCAAGGCCACATGGTCCATGCTCTCTCCTTTAGATATGCCATAGACAGAAAAATCAACAAAACCATCAAAAGTTTCTGGTTCATTATTTTCCTCTTTATTCATGTCACAGGATGGATTTTCCATGAATGTCTAGGAGTCCTCATCAACATCTTTATCAGGGATAAGGGAGTCTGTGGAAATTAAGGCCAGCAATAGATTAATTTTACTCACAACAATTAACAATTGATCATGCAAAATTGCTCACAAAAGAGACTGAAAATGGAGCTGTAACACTAAACTATATCATGTAAGTGTACAATAGCCAATCCTATAATAACATAGGCTTCTGAATAAATAGAATATATCAGGAAATCTAATGCATGAGGAATCATCCAAATCTAGCATAAAACAGGCTTACCAAAAATAAGCAAATCCCCCATAGGTGTAAAAAGATGATCCCAAATCTGTCATCGAGCTCATGAATTGGAAAGGGTGCATGGGCAAGCTAAAGAGTGATGAAATGGCAGCTCATACATGCTTTTGCATGGAGAAAAGAGTGGAGGATGAAGAGGATAAAAAACTAGTTCACCTCACCTAATCTAGCTTTCCTATGTGCCTTAAAACATTGAAAAAGCGGGCAATAAAGTAGAAAAAGTAGATAGGCACCTAGGAGGCCAGGAATAAAGTAGATTTGATTCCTAAGGATTTCCCAAGAGCTACATGAGTCAAAGATGGAAATTTTGACCTCTATGGATAGGAAAATAGCAACTTGCACAAGGTGGGACACATGAACTAGGAAAACAAGACAAAAATAAATGAATTAATGTCTAAGTGGGTAAACTATGGGTTGATTATTCTAACACCCCCCCTTAAGCCTGAATTTATGAGTAATATATCAAAAATATAGGGCCTAGCAACAAGGCTTAGTCACCCTTTACATACTGCATGTCCAAATAAATAAGGAAAGAGGCAAAACCAACTTGGGAAAATCCTCCCTTAAACATGGACTGTAAACAAAATTGTAGAATCTTGTCTTCACTCATGCTTTCACAGCATGATCAGAAATCCCCAGCAGTGATTTGAGATTGCTGAAGGTCTTCTCACAAAGTGCTTTGGTGAAGATATCAGCTACTTGTTCTGAAGATGAACAGAAGAGTAGGTGAATGGTGCCATCATGCACAAGTTCTCTGATGTAGTGCATATGGATCTCAATGTGTCTGGTTCTCTGCTTCTGAAATGGATCCTTGCATATTCAAATGGTACTCTGGTTATCATAGTAGATGGTAGTTGAGTACTCAGGTTCAAAACCACACTCTCCAAGTAAACCCTGCAACCATAAACATTGAGTTGCTGCATTAACAACTCCTCTGTACTCTGCTTCTGTAGATGAGAGTGCAATGGCACTCTGTTTCTTGCTTGACCAGCTGATTGGCCCTTCTGCAAGAATGAACACATATCCTGAAGTGGAATTTATATCTATGCTATCACCTACCCAATCACTGTCAGTAAATCCAATTAACTCAAGATCAGATTTTGCCTTATAGAAGATCCCATGTGTCCTTGTTCCCTGAACAAAGTTTAGGATCCTTTTGGCTGCTTTCCAATGGATCTCTTGAGGCTGATCCATGAATCTAGAAGCCACACTTACTGCATAACAAATATCAGGTTGAGTATGTTTCAAATACAACAAACAGCCAATCAATTGCTTATACAGTGTATTGTTTACCATCGGTGAAGAATCAGCTTCTTCCAGCTTTACTCCTGAAAGGAAAGGAGTTTTTCTTGCTTTGCAATCCTTCATTTTGAATTTGTTCAGCAAGTCCAAGGAATATTTGGACTGGTGCACCTTGATTCCAGATTTGGTTTGAGAGATCTCAAGCCCCAAAAATTGACTTAAGAGCCCCAAATCTATCATGGAGAAGGCTTGGTTCATAGCTCCTTTTAAGGAAGAAATCTCAGCCTGTGAGCTTCTTGTAATGAGGAGGTCATCAACATATAACACAATGATCATTAATGAACCATTAACTAACTTCAAATATAAATTTGGATCTGATTTGCACCGCACAAAATTCAGTGATAGCAAGAAGCTATCAATCTTGGCATACCAAGCCCTTGGGGCTTGCTTTAGCCCATACAATGACTTTCTCAACCTGCACACAAGAGAAGGGTTAGTAGCAAAACCTTGAGGCTGCTTCATATATATCTCCTTAGTGAGATCTCCATTCAGAAAGGCACATTTTACATCCATGTGATGTACCTACCATTGCCTTGAGGCTGCAATGGCTAGAGCTAGCTTGATAGAGTTCATTTTTGCCACTGGGGAAAAGGTCTCATTGTAATCTATGCCATGAACCTGTGAGTAGCCCTTGGCTACCAATATGGCCTTGTACTTTAGTGGTGAACCATTAGCAGCAAATTTGGTCTTATAGACCCACTTACACTGTACTATTTTTCTCCCTGGGGGAATATCCACTAGCTCCCATGTGTTTCTCTTCTGGAGTGAGCTGAACTCCTCCTTCATGGCTGTTTGCCATCTTGGATCTCCTACTGATTTTTCATATGTTTGAGGATCAAACTCCACCATCAAATAGCATTTTTCAGCAAACATAGGATCCTTCATGCACAGACCACTCTCAAATTGAGATCTAGTCCTCCTTGGGTCATTGGGATCCCCAGCTAGCTCACCTGCTGCATGTAGTGTCTTGGCTGCCCATTTTGTCCTTGTGGGGCTGTTAGGGTCTGCAATAAACTCATCTCCATTAGAAAAATCAGAATCAACATGTTCAACAAACTCTTTACTTACTTCTTGAGGTTCAGGTGGTGAAGAGGCTTCACCAACTTCCACTTCTGCAAGGGGTTCTTCTTCAAAATGAACACACCTTTCGATGAAGGCTTTATTTGTGCTCAATTTTTTCAAGTTGTACCCTTTTGAATCTTCAGAGTATCCAACAAAAAGACACTCTTGGCTTTGGGGCTGCAAAGCCTTCCTCTTCTCTGTCGGGATTCTAGCCCATGCCTTTGAGCCTGTTTGTGCCAGAAATTGTTCCTAAGGATAGGGGAACAAGCCAACACAATCTCAAGAGTAAAACTCAATAAATAAAACAAAGTTTAGGGTTTTTGGTATGATTTAAATGGTTGTAAGCTTCAATAACAGTCAGGGAATACATTCAAAAGAAAAGTAACAACTAAATCATAAACATAAACTGATAAATATGCATAACATATAACATAAGATCCAACAGAAAGACTAGGTTGAGGTTTATACATAAAGGATAAGCATTACCAGAAAATACACATTAACTAGCAATGAATTTATCATTTAAGAAGCAAAACAAACTCAATAACAAAGCCAACATAGACATACTGAAGGGGAAAAAGTAATATATTTCATTATTTTATCAGCAAATGCTTATAAGAGCTATAGTACTTATCTCTGAACAAGTTTGCAGACAAAACAGTCTTGTAAACCTCCTGATGCTCCCAAAAAATCAGAACCCTTCTTCAGTACCTCTATCCCTCTTTTATAATTACAAAGAATTGGTTCTATTTCCCCTTCATTAGGTCGAAATTGAAACTACCTAGCAGTTACATTAACTAACTAACTCAACTAATTGACTAAAAATAGCAAATCGGATTCCTGGCAAATATGGCGAATTTCTGGAAAATAGGTGTCAAATAAGCTTCCATAGCTCTCAATTGGTGACACCTGTGTAAAAACTGAGAGAGGTTTTTGTATATGGGTAAATTATGGACAAAAACCTCTCTTTATGTTTCAAAATTCATCTCCAATCGATCAGAATATTCCCCGCAAAATGAACACTAAAACAGGAAAATATTGAATATTTAAACTCCCTGAAAAATAGGCTGAAAATATTTAATTGAATATTTCAAAAATTGACATCTGTTGAAAATATGAGAGAGGTTTTTGTATATGGGTATATTATTAACAAAAACCTCCTTTGGTTTTCAAAAATTCCTCTCCATTAGCTCGTGGTAGGCATTTGACTTCAATCCCTCAAAACAGGAAAAATAGAGCAGAATTCTGTTTCTCTTCTTTGTCTGAGTTAAATGGCTGGCCTATTGTAGTAGTTTGTTCATCATTAGTCAAAATCTCCTATCCTCGCATCCCTTTCCTTCAGTTCAGACTTGAAATCTTGTTTCAAATTCTCAAACAAGTTTTGCAGCTCACCATGTATCAACTCAGAGTGCTCCTTTTGTTGCCTTTGGGTTTTCTTGGAAATCCATGAGTATCTATCTCATGATAGGATCTGAAAGGATATGATGAATATCTGGATCTTGCATTGCTTTTTCCCGTCTCTCTTTCATTTCCTCGAGGCTTATGTCCCTCTTTTTAGTTTTGTTAATTTGCTCAATACACTTATTCATGTACTTAAGACCTTCTGGCAAAGCTCCAAGCTTTGTGTGACAAGCTGCTCTATTTGTTATGTAAAAGATATCCTTATCATCCAAATCCATTGCCTTTGTATAATGATTGATAGAAGTCTCAAAATATTTTTTCTTATAAGCTGCATATCCAAGTTCTTTTTCTCTTTGTGCCTCATTTGGAATATTCATTGGTTCTGGCTCTGACTCTGGTTGAGGTTCTGGTGTTCTTTTTGGCTGTGTCCTTGGGGAACTAGAATTCATCTATTTCAACAGCACATTTTCTTGTGAACAGGGGATTCTACAACACTTATAACAGGCAGCATTTACACAGTCCCTGGCACCTTTGTCATGACACCCAAAAAATGAGCAAATAAATGATCATGAAGGTTGTCCGTTAGAAATGTGCATATTTGGCACAGTTGCACGAACATGTGATTACACTGAAAAGTGTGACCTATCAAAATTACCTCAATAGAAGGAGGCTGCAGTGTATCCTGCAATTCCAGATGTAAGAGCATATATAACCACAAGAGCAGTATAAAGGGCTCCCCTGTTGTATGGATAGAAAACACCAACCACTGCAAGCATAAAAATAAAGATAGCAAGGGCCAGTAGCTGAGTGCCAGAACCAAGAACAACAGAAAATAGAGACTTGTGTGGAGGATATCTGAAAACATCTCCATGGATATACTTCCATCCTGTCTCCTCTTGTTCATCAGCTATCTCCTCATTATGGGAGTATTTGATAAAATCATTCTTGAGAACACGCATAAGAATTGTCGCCAGAAATCCTGTTAGGAGCAGTACAGTCACACAAGAATTGATGATAGAAAACCAATGGATTTCCAAATGTTGGGGCAAATATGAAGACTTGGAATATATATCCATTTGGCGCTTAAAAGGAACATCAATTTCTGCCCACTTCGCTGAGTACACAAATTCAACTTCTACCTCCTTGTCCTCAGTAATATCAACAGTGAAACTTGGATCAGTGCGCACACTGATTTCAATGACACGATCTTTGTTGAACTTAATATCAAAATGGAGATGTGTAAAAAGTAGATATCTTTGATCAGTATTACTTTCCTTTCCAACCTTTCCAATGAAACCCCAAAGAGGTAAATCATCATAATACATCTGAAAGTAATAAGACTTCTTGACAGCTTCTCTAAACTTAGCCACGTCCTCTGGTGTCAATTTCTTTTTGCAAAGAACTTCAGACACTCTGTCAACATTAAATTCAAGCTTATATTGAGCATCAACCATACGGTCACCATTTAACACCTCCCCTAAATCTTCCCGTTTCTCAGTCATGTGTTCTGTTTGACAAAAAGATAAGTCAAAATAGCGATATGTTTCACTTGGATTTTGAAAAGGCCCAGCCTTGTTTGCATAGAGAGGCACATGATCTCCTTTGCTGTATTTGTGATAAAAGTAACTGCCTTGCACTTGAGCACCCCATGCCAATGCTAACAGGAGCAGCACCAGCAGAGACATTATGGCATCACCCAGATCTGGACAAGCTCAAAAAAACTTACTGTAACCTGACTTCAATTCTTCTTGAGTAGCTTCCAACCAGATTTATTCCTGAAGCCAAATGATCTGGTTAAATATCATCTCAGGTTTGAGTTCTAGTCATCCTGAAATAGTAAAGCATGGCTGAAATCTTGCGCTTTGTTAGAAGCTTCTATCAAGTGACCAACAGATTGAGACTCCTCAAGTTGTGACAAAGGCCTGTTGGGACGATATGTATGATTCTGTCATTTTGCCCATAACCAGAAATGCTGAAATTGAATAGGGATGCCAAATTATTTTGCCACCTCTTCCTGTCGGTTGTGAACATATTCCAGAAATGATGGAACATCTGGATATCTATAGCGTTCCTCGTCTTCCCTTAAAAGGACCTTTTGGAAGCAGATAATATCTCCATCTTCAAGTTGGCTGCCACGAAATGTGAGTCTCTTGTCAACATGCTCACACATAACATTCGGTTCAAACTTTATTTCCTCAAAAAGCTCAATTTCTTCATTTGGGGAAAAACTGGCCATCTCATTCAAGCTTCTTAAAATTTCTGTGAGCTTGCCCACTGCCTTCACAAAACTCCTGCCAACAAAACGAAGTTCTTCTTTCATAGGGTCATAAAGTTTGAAGAAGAGCAGTATTTCATCCTTTGTCTTTTCAGTTGGTACTAATGGACGGAGATCCGGGGAAAATTCCACTTCAAGAAATAATTTCAACTCTGCATTGTTTGTGCCATTTTGGATCTCATCAACTGTATTATCGAAAAGTTCTGCAATTCGCTCCAAATGCCCATTTATGGGAGGTTGCATTAGAATGAAGGAATTTAGGGTGTACACGAACATGGTCCATTTCACCTGTTCACATGATGGAAACTGACATAGCATGTAATAAAATCCTAAAATCACGTAACTAATCATTCATCATTCCAGGACGTGCCAAAATTTTGCTTGAAAATCGGAAAATAAGAGGGCCGCGATATTCTTGTAGCGCGCCCTTTGTAGTTTTTCGCTCCAGCGCTACAAGAATATCTCTAGTGCTATTTTTTTAGCTATTTTTCAACTTTTTGACAGTTTATAGGAAACTTAAAAGTTGTTTGAGGGATGATCATGCCTTGGTATGTTTCAAAATAAACATTTGTGAATCAAATCTTTGATAAAATGACTTTTTCTTTAACCCCATTTCAATCAAATCTTTGATAAAATGACTTTTTCTTTAACCCCATTTCAATGCAAAGGATAAAAAAGTAAAAGAAACATATAACAAGCAAGCTCCAAAAAAAAATCATCTAACAACCAAAGAGTCCCTAAAGGAAACTAATAATGAGACTTGAAACAAAAAATTACTTCAAATAACATGAAAAACAAACCAAAATTGGGGAAGTCAAACCAAAATTGAAAAAAAAATTTACTGACTTAACAGAGCCAAAAATCCTGAAATGGGTCACATCTGGCTTGTGCCCACTCCATGCTTCGAAGGGAGTCATACCATCAAGCTGTTTGTGAGGAACCCTATTCTGGATATAGGCTGCACAGTCGATAGCTTCGGCCCAGTACTTTGGTGGCAAAGTTTTGGCCTCCATCATGCATGTTGCCATCTCCTTCAGTGATCTGTTCTTCCTCTCAGCAACACCATTTTGCTGTGGTGTGTAAGGGATAGAATGCTACATATGAATACCTGCATCTGCCCAATAGTTAATAAACTCAGACTTGACATACTCACCACCATTTTTAGATCTGAGGGCCTTGAGTTTCCTTCCAGACTGGTTTTCAACCAAAGCCTTAAAGACTTTGAATAGGCCAAAAACTTCAGACTTGTGTTTCAGGAAGTGAACCCAGCAATACCTGGAAAAGTCATCAATGAAGGTCAATGTATATTTGTCCTGACTCATAGACATATGAGGGAATGCACCAGCAACATCACTGTGGATCAGCTCGAGGGGTATAGAGGTTCTCTCATGACTAGCTCTCTCAAACTTATGCTCTGGGTGTTTTCCTAGGATACAACCTTGGCAGACTCCTTTGGAAAATTTTATCTTGGGAAACCCTATGACCATTTCTTTCTCACTAAGATCAGACAGATACTTGTAATTTATATGGCCAAATATTTCATGCCACAGCTTGCTGGCTTCATTAGCACGAATGAGAAGAGCAGAGGGGTTTGAGTAAGGTAGGAAGTGTGAGAACATGTATACCTTTTGAGCATGATTCGCAACTCCTTTTGCAATGACTCTACCAGTTGAAATCTCTGTGATCTCAACTTCATCGGGGGAGAATATGACCTTCTTAGGAGACCCAGTGTGGGTCATCTGGTACACTGACAGGAGGTTGGAGGTGAGACCAGGGACATATAGAACATTGCTGAACTGACCATGATCAAGATTTATCCTTCCTTTCCCTTTACTTTCAGTGAGAGAGTCATCTCCCAGTACAATAGATGGTCCTTTCGACATATCCAATGAGGAGAAGGCTTCCTTATTCGAAACCATGTGTCTTGAAGCTCCAGAATCTATGATAAAACTGGGTGAGCTTGATGTTCCAGCAACTAGAGCATGAACTCTCCCTCTGTCATCGGAACTTGATCCTCCTTCTCTCTTCTTTGAGCTTTCTGGAAGGGAGATGCCATTCTTCTCCAGGAGATTGGTCAGCATGTCTATTTTCTTTTTCATACAAGAGCTTTCAGTGTGATTGCCCTTATTGCAGTATGCGCACTTGTTCATTTCACCTTTGTTCTTCTTCTTCTGGTTATTCTTCTTGGGACCTTGTTGATCCTCCGGAGACTGTTTCTTGTCTCTCTTTTGCTCAGGTGGCTTTTTAGCTTTCTTTTTGCTTTTTGAATCCACCCTTGAATCTCCAACAATCAAAGCTTGATCTTTGGATGGTTTGATGGTGCCCATCATCACCAGCTTGTCCTGTTCTTGTGTGAGAGATTCCATGAAATATGCAAGGCTAGGAATCTTCCAGGTTCGAGCTGTCAGTTTTGTGGCATAAAAGGTCGAAACAAACACTGCATAATTAGGGCCCAGCTTCGAGAGGATGGCCAGTACGAGCTGATCATATTTCTTTTCAATACCACACTGTTTCATCTGCAAAACTAGTGCTTTGAACTTGGAGAAATATAGCTGCAGGGATTCAAAGCTTGTTGGACTCAGAGAAATCAGCTCATTCTCGATTTGATGTCCCCTCATCTCATTTGTCTTTCCAAAAAGATCAGCAAGCTTCTCCCATACTTTATTCGGTGATGTCAATCCATCGAGATGGAAAAGGAGGTCTCTGGAAATACTCAGGCACAGGAGGCCATAAGCCTCATCCCTCCTGTTGTGCCATTTTATCTTCTCTGCAGCTACATTGGGCTCTGCTTCTGTTGCCATAGTCACCTTGTAGAGGCCTTTCGCTCTCAACAATATCTCCATCTCTGCTTTCCATTCAAATAAATCGAAAGGAGTCAAAATAGTTTTATGTGATTGATCCATAGCTCTAGAAAATCTGTCCCGGCTGTCAGTAGAAGGCTCCCAGTCTTGATGTCAAACCTACAAAACAATTTTTGAAGGAGAGAAACAACCTACAATGGCTCTGATACCATGTGTAAATTAAGGCCAACAATAGATTAATTTTACTCACAACAATTAACAATTGATCATGCAAAATTGCTCACAAAAGAGACTGAAAATGGAACTGTAACACTAAACTGTATTATGTAAGTGTACAATATCCAACCCTGTAATAAAATAGGCTTCTGAATAAATAGAATACATCAGGAAATTGAATGCATGAGGAAGCATCCAAATCTAGCATAAAGCAGGCTTACCAAAAATAAGCAAATCCCCCATAGGTGTAAAAATCTGATCCCAAATCTGTCATGGAGCTCATGATTTGGAAAGGGTGCATGGGAAAGCTAAAGGGTGATGAAATGGCAGTGCATAAATGCTTTTGCATGGAGAAAAGAGTGGAGGATGAAGAGGACAAAAAACTAGTTCACCTCACCTAGTCTAGCTTTCCTATGTGCCTTAAAACACTGAAAAAGCAGGCAATAAAGCAGAAAAAGTAGATAGGCACCTAGGAGGCCAGGAATAAAGAAAATTTGATTCTTAAGGATTTCCAAAGCGCTACATGAGTCAAATATGGCAAGTTTGACCTCTATGGATAGGCAAATAGCAACTTGCACAAGGTGGGACACATGAACTAGGCAAATAAGACAAAAATAAATGAATTAATGTCTAAGTGGGTAAACTATGGGTTGATTATTCTAACGGAGTCCTCGTCACTTGTATCATGCTCCAAGCTATACTTGTCCTCATTTTCATACTCATCTTCTTGAGAGAAAAGGTCACAAGGTAGTAAACCTTCCAGACTGTCATCATTATATGGAGAACACATAGGAGTCCCATCATGTATATTATAGTTTTCATCATAAGTTTCACTATAAGATTCTGCAATGGTTTCATCCTCAGGCTTGTACTGTTTAGATGGTAACAAAGCGTAGCCTAGCCTACCATGTATATAGGATCAGGCTCGCTTGAATTTGTTTCCTGATTACTAACCTTGGGAAGTCCATGTTCCATGACTTGATTTGCAACATAACAAGTGCTTTCTTGGTGTAATTGTTCATAGGGTCTACACCATGGAATTACTTCTTCTACCATGTTAGCTAAGTCTAACATGTTTGGAATCCTAGGCTCTTATTGAGGAAACTTCTTTTGATACATCTGATTCTGCCTAGGCTGAAAGTTCCTAGGTCCATTATTTCTTTCCATTGTGATTATTCCATTGTGCATAGGATTCAATTGTGTAGACTGATATGTCAAAAGTTGGTTTTGACTAGTAACCAAGTATTTTATCATGTCTGTTACCTTTTCCATGGGATCTTTAGAGGTTCCCTTTTCTTCTGATTCAAAGGCTTTTCCCTTTTCTTCGTTGTATGAAGTGTTTCCCCTAGTGTAACCTGGAATGTTGAATTTGCCTGAAGATTGCATATTCTTTTCTATTTTCTCGGCCAATTCTTGAGCAGTTTTTAGATTGGCCGGCTCTTTGTCTCTTAATTGGTACCTCAAATCACCAGTGAAAGCTTCGATGTAAGATATGAGGATGGAGGCAGCCTTTGGCTTGATTTCGTTAGGGAGGTCCGCAACCACATGCCTAAACTTAATGTTAAATTCATCCATGGTTTCATTCTCCATCTTCTTAATGTTATGAAGGGCAGCAAGCAGATTTCTTGGTTCTTTATTTTCTCCCCATTTCTTCTTAAAACCCTCTAGGAATTCACTAAGACTTTTATATGAATCATCATCTAGGTCGAAGTACCATTCTTCAGCATCATCTTTCAAGGATAAAGCAAAGAGCGTCATTTTGACATCATCATGGTCATGGGCAACATCATTGCAATAATTGACCGGGTGTTTTTCAAACTTTCGAAGGTGAGACTTAGCAGTGATGGCATTATTGCCCTGAAATATGGGGAGCTTCTTGATAGCATCATTTGGAATGTCATGAGGACTACCTGCTATCTGAGAAAAGTCAAGGGGTTTGTAAAATTTTGTCATTTTTTTAGATTAGTGAACATGACTCTCTACAAATATGTGATGGATATCTGAGAGGGATTGGTCTCCTAAATCTTCAAGGTTTCTATGAGAAGTCTGCCTATTCAATCTTTCCCTAATAAACATTTCGGGATAAGGGAGAGGATTGAATAATTGTCGGTGATTTCTTCGGGTAGAAATTCTTGAAGGGATGTTAGATAGTGGAGTCACCAGATGGATTGAGTTTTAATTTTTATGTTTTTTAAAGACTAGATCAATCAAAAGTTTTTATCTTTTTAGTTGTTTAGAAAAAATTTAAGCTAAGTTGTACTCGGGAATAAAAAGATTTATCCCTGGAAACGGCGCCAAAAAATGTTGCCACCTTTCACACACTTGGGTCACGTGGTAGAAATCTTCAAACCACTCGGTGTGTCCTTAGGGGCAAGTCTTGAGTCAAGGCTGTCACCTTGTTCTTGACTCCTCCGTTTAGGCTCAACTCCTAACGAAGCCAAGGGGGGTAGACCCTATTAATTTACTAAGGATAATTACTTAGTGAGGTGATGTTAAAATGAATGAGTTACTTAGGAGTTTGAGATTTAACTATGGACAATCAAAGATGGCAAGATACAAAAATGAACACACGAAAGCACAATGCTGAGACACTATATATATATAAAGCAAGAAAATAACCAGTGCCTTAGAATGGAGTCAAAAAATAAGATCAATGTACTTGCATGTGCTTGGAGTGAATGTTTTGCGATTGCCTCTTGGTACGTTTTAAGTTAAATTTGAAGTGTGAGTTGATTAAAATTAGGCGAAGGGGTGGACTCCAGATATACCCGAGAGTACTTGGAGTATGTCCAAAACTAAACCTTCACGGCTACCCGTAAGGAATATGTGGGCTGAAATGGAGTCTCTGGGGCTATTGTTCATAACGCACCCATTAGGGTGTGACAAAGATCGGTGCTCCGAGGTCACTTTTTAGAGGTTCCCGCTTCCTTTGGGTATTTTGCCACCATAATGGTTTGATCTAGGTGTTGGATTTTCACCTGTTGGTTTATTAATTTGGGAGAGTGAGTCCTAATTATACTAGTCACTCAAGTGCTTTTGATATAGCTTGACTGATCGGATGAACCCCAGCCAAGTGTAGAGCATACACACGGGAGTCTTGTCAATTTTAGTAGGTTTTACAATGGGTGTTCTTGTTTAAAAGAAAACCCTCCAGGAACCTCTTTCGATCCAAGTGGGTCTCAATCGGGGAATCAAGGAGGTGTTAATTTTATAATAGCTGAAAAATGAATGATGGAAAAGGAAACATATACACAATTCTAGTTTCCTAATTAGTCCTACCATGAATCTCTTTCCCCCTTCGGGTCAATCGAAAAGTCATGGGGTAAGTATTACGATTACTTTAAAATATAAAATATGAAATATGAAATTGATAATGAAATAAATTATACTACCCTGCAGATTAGATCAATGCTAGTTTGAACAGAAATGAGCAAAAAGAAACAAAAAAGGACACCGACGCAAATCCCCCCAGGGGGGATGGGGAATGGGCTCGAAAGAGCCTATTCAAAAAATATTTTTATTAATAGTGGTTACAATATCATAGAAATGATATAATTCCTCTTGATACTTATATGGAATGAAATCAAGAGCTTACAAAGTGTAGAAATTAAAGGTTCTAGTCAAATGGGAGACCCCTGAGGGGATTTGAATGCTCCTGAAGCCACTTCCGAACAGCAGCTTCCTTTATTTTCTGTCAAACCTGATAAAAACCACCAAGCATATCAGACTAAAATATGTCCAAAAGCACTCTAAAAGTACCTTTGGGTCAGCTCCCTTTTAACCAAAAAAGGTAAGCTGAAAACTAGTTAAAAGGGGAAAACAGGAACCAAGGAAAGCAGGCTTTCCTTGGGATATTGGCTTGCCTTTTGGGAAGACAATAAGATGTGCATTTTTATTGCAGAATATGAAATTTTAATGTACAGAAAATGAAATTACCTTAACAACAAGCTACGAATTTTCATTAAAATGCTTGCAAAAATATGGTGATTTTAGCTAGATCTCTTAAAATGTAACTTTATATGCAAAACAAAACTAAGATATACACCTGGGAAGGGATCTTAATAACTAGATATATGTGTAAATTTCTTAATGAGACAGATCTGAGCAATAAGAAACCTTAATAGTAACCAGTTTGAAGAAAATTTAAGATTTTTAAAGGAGAGAAAGGGGGAAGAGAGGTGCTTGTTGTTGAAGCAGATCTGCAAAGGAAAATTGGTAGTGAAGCATCGAGGGGCACGATCTTAGCAATTTATATTGGAAATCAATGGAATCAAACATGAACCATAGATCTTCCGGTCACGACAAACCTGTAAGCTACACAACAACTCCTGCAAACAGAACCATTAAATCTGAAGATACATATGAGAAGTAGATGATACAGCATGCAAATAATCTTATTTAGCATACAGGTATTAGCTCATTCAAACATATGCAACAAAATAGAAGTAAGTAAGCTTACTTACAATGATCTATCCCTATTATTTCAATAACCATTCAGGCAGACAATAGTTAAGTGCAAAAAATTGAAAACATAGCAGTTTCACCTCGAATGCAGCATGATAATGATAATCCACACATGAAAGGTACTCCAAAATTGAGCCTCCAAATATTCTCTTTATTTCAACAAATGATTATCAATACACAGTTACAATGGCAAGCCCTTTAGTCCAGCTCTAACCAGCTTGGAAGAGGGAGCTGTGCTTGGATATATACAAAAACCAAGAGATCCAGCCCAGGGGAGGTGAAAATCCCAAGGAGATAGACCAAATATGCTGATGGAGAGTCCATCAATGCCTGATCTGTGTCTCACTGAGTGCAATTGTCAATCAGAGAGCTGATCTAACTAACACCTCAACCTGTTGACTAAAGCATCCACCAAAACTCATCAAGCTGAGCCAAAATGTGTTGAGGAGAGAGGGAGGGCGAAATTCCCCATAAAGGATGCTGAAGATCAACTCTGGATCTGATTTGATCACCTCCTTCAGTCAAGGATTTGTCAAATCCAGTCAATCTGCTTCATATCTGACTGATTTCAATCAAATCGGTTGAGAATCCATTGATTTATGATTTTGGATTTGCTCCATTATTCATCAATTTATTAATTAAAATAATCCATAATTGATTTTTGGGGCTTTCTGACCTGAGTAATGGAAAATCACTGAAAACTAGGAAATAGTGAGTCCATGGGTTTACATGGTGCTCTTAGCTTGAAAATGAGCACCTACATGACTAAAACTGATTATTTGGCCCACTTTTATTACAAAATCAATTTTTCCAATTAAACTATTAAAAATAGGCCTAAGTTTTGGAATAATTAAATTTTTAATAAAAAAAACACTGAAAAAACTAAAAAATTGAAAAATTGAAAAAACCTAGGGGGACTTAGACATGTTCATATGACTCGACCATGATGTCTAGCATGCTTATACATTGACACATAGACTCTAATAACCTCAATAGGCCTAAATGCCAAGCCGACCACCCCAACTTTGGAGGTATGGAGTGAAAAACTCAAAAATTATCAGTCGTTTATTCAACAACCAATAATAACCAAGGGAAAAAACACCTTGGGCTGATCAGATTGACAAATAAAGTCTAAGGGACCGAGTCTTTTACAGACACTATCATGCTAGAACATTTATTACAATTCCCCCATGGGGTATGAACATGTGATATAGTACAACAAAGCTTCCCAGAAGTAAGACTGAAGGTTCTCTGAAGTCCGAACAAGTTATCCTTGTCCAGTTCACTAGGCTCACTTGATTAAAAAACCACTAAGTAAAACTTAGGTGGTAACAAGGTGCATTGGTGAGAAGATTCTTCAACTGCTGGAAACTTTCTTCACACCTTGATGTCCATTCAAAATTTATCCCCTTCTTTTGCAAAGAAGTGATGGCATGTTCAACTTTGGAAAATCCCTCAATGAATCTCTGGTAGTATCCTGCAAGTCCCATAAAATATCTTACATCCTTCACATTCCTTGGATTAGGCCAATTCATAATGGCTTCAATCTTTTCAGGGTCCACGAATATACCCTCCTCCGAGATAATGTGACCCAAATACTGAATTCTATCTCTATAGAAGTCACACTTGCTCAATTCAGCATACAACTGATGCCCCCTGAGCAATTTCAATGTCAATCTCAAATTCTCTTCATGCTCTTCCTCATTCTTAGAATAAACAAGAATGTCATCAAGGAAAACAAGAACAAACTTATCCAAATACCTTCTAAAGACACTATTCATAAGGCACATAAATGTAGCTGGTGCATTTGTGAGATCAAATGGTACCACTACAAATTCATAATGCCCATACCTTGTTCTGAAGGTTGTCTTATGAATGTCTTCATCCTTGATTCTCACCTGATGATAACCAGACCTCAAGTCGATTTTGGAAAATACCTTTGCTCCCCTCATTTCATCAAAGAGGTCATCAATCCTAGGCAAAGGATATTTATTCTTCACATTAACCTTGTTCAACTATCTATAATCAATACATAACCTGAGTGTACCATCTTTCTTCTTTACAGACAGAACTGGTGCTCCCCAAGGAGACACACTCGGCCAGATATAATTCTTTTCCAGCAACTCTTGTTGTAACACCTTGGTTTTGACCCCGTTTGCATGATGTATAAATATTGTAATTAATCGTGGTGTGGAGCTAAAGGCAAAATCCCCACCATCGATTTGGTTGTGTATGTTTCGGCAGCGGGGATAGTTGCCAATGGTATATCGTGCTATTTGGCACATCATAGTTTGGCATCATGTAAACACGCACATCAATTAAAATAAACCACAACCAGCTACGGCAGTGCAACGTGAAAGATGAAAAGGGCATTATTCCAAAGGATAAGGGGGTTAGGGATGTCAACCTTGGTCTATGGGGGGAAAACCCATATGTTGCCACCTTGTTTTGATTTTCCATCTTCCCTTGTCTCACCCTTGTCAACCTCTTTATTGTTTTGTTGAGGTAGTTGGGGTAGTTAATGCTGAGTGGTGGCGGTTGTGGTAGGACTGTCCATCCTTGCCCACGTACCCACTCCACCAACGGACTTCCTCTTCTCTCGCGTGGGGAAGAAGAAACATTCTTGCACGACCTCCCATTCACTCCACTCCTTCCCTGGTCGGTTCATGCTCACGCAGGAGCTGAAGTCTGTTCATCCTCCTCACGCAGAGCGGTGTCTATTCATCTTCCTCACGCCGAAAGGAAGCATGTTCATCCGTGCACATAGGGGAGCTGTTCACGCTCACAAAGGGACACGCAGGTGGAGGTCAGTTCGTTTTCCTCATGGGATGATTTGTGGGCTTGGTGTCGTTGTTGCTCGCGTAGTAGGCTGGGAGCTGTTTTGGCCACTGTTGCCCATGATATTTCCTATGGAGAGCCATCTCTTACGCTCAGGGACTGAGTTGCGGCCTGTGTAAGTCCCTTTCACTATTTAGTTATCCAGGACGGACTGTTGTCTTCCTCATGCTGTGATTTTCATTGATTGTATGTGTTGTTACATTTGGGGTCTGGTGCAAGTTTCCCTCATGCACAGACTGTTGGAGTCATTTTCCCATGGTTGTGAGCCATGCTCACTGATTATGTTTGGGGACTGTGGTCTTCCCCACATTTTTATTGGCTGTTGATTGCCACCTCTGTTTGCTGAGTTTCTCCCTATTTTGGGACTGTGTGAAGTTGCCAATTATAGCCATGGATGCTATCTACTGTGGTCTGCGTTTGTGTTTCCTTGTCTATGCTATGAGTTGGGATTCTCCTTTGCTTGGAGACTGTGGTTGGTTTCTATCATTCATTGTGTGTTTGTGGCTGTTGAAGTAACCTAGTTTTGGGTTGCATCTGAGTTGTTTTGGCCATGCTAGGGCCAAGAACAACTCTGAGTTGTCTTGTGGCTTGAGCTGTGTTTCACCTGTTGGTTGGTACTGTCACCTGTCGATGGTCTTTTCCTTCTTCACAGGGCTATGAAGGGATTTTTTTGCTGCATGTATGTAGTGGTTGGTCTTCAGAATGTGCTAGCTTGGCCAGTTTGTTGATGGCCTGATAAACCCAGCGGTGTTGGTTTGTTGTTTGTGTCCCTCAACTATGTGTAAGCCTGCATTGACCCTTATTCCTTGAGGAATCATGCCCAACTCAGGGGTGGCAGTGTTGCTGAGAGATTGATGAGCATGCTAGCCTATGGTTGGGTGGAACGTTGCAGCGGCGTAGTTGGTTGCGGGAAAGTTCTTCATTAAAAAGATAAGTACTCCTAATTGTCTCATCTCTGCAATGTATCTATTGTTTCATGTATTAAGATGAACATGTGGAATGTTGGAATGTATATGTTTGCTTCCACTGAATGCTTGAGGAATTATGCATCTGTGTATGCTTGTATGTTTGGCATTCCTGTTATGCATCATGTTAAGCTTTTAATTTCAGCATTGATATGTTTTGTTTATGTTCATGGGGCCGTTTTCTCGTGTTTGGTGTGTTGGTCGCGTCCTCTTTGCCGGTCTAAGGGATGGGAATGTGACAGAGTGGTATTAGAGCAAAGGTTACAACAGTGGGCCTCTATGGGCCATGAAGGATGCAGTGACAGAGGCAAGACTTCATTCTGCCCAGCAGAGATTAGAGTTTGATGGTAGCAAACTTCCAAAAATTATCTAAGTGCCTGAACAGTCGGAACATCAGAGCACTAAAGAGGAACAGACTTCTGATGTATTGGAAGAGTTTAGTGGTTTCCCATCCATCGTTGCGGCCGACGAAAGGAATAAACCACCGATGCAGCAATGGATCCGATTGCCGACAGAGGGAAAATTTGGAAAAATTGCCTAAGTGTTGACTGTCGGAAGAGCTAGTGGAAAGCTCCTCCGAAACGGCGGAAGAAGTAGTCGGAAGGCCATCCGACGAAGCGTAGCAGTGGAAAGGAATTTTGAGAAAAACTTGTCTAAGTGTCTATCGAAAGAAAATAGAGGTTCGAGCATCCGTCGTTGTGGATGGAGAAATGACTAGGCGTCCGATGGGTAAGTTCTCTGACCACCAACACTGTGAAAGAATTTCTAAAATTCTTCTAAGTAAAGAAATAGTTGACTATCGGAAGCAGGAAGTGGTTTGAACACCTGCCGTTGTGGAAGCCAAAGGAGCTAGCCTTCCGATGTGAAAAGCTCGCCGATGCCGATCGGGTCATGCCAACAGTTGATTTGGCTGCCGATCGGAAGGAGATAGAGGATGATGAGCTTTCATTGCGACTGTTGATGGAGCTTCCTCACCGACGAAAATTTGAAAATTTTGAGAAAGAAGAAAAATTCGACTAAGTATGGAAATCATCGAAAAAATTTAGAAGTTTGAGTAGCTGATGTGGTAGCAGGAATCGGGAGAAGATAGTGTTTCATGTGTTGCCATTGCGGAAATGAAAAAACACTAGACTGCCAATGGAGAAAGACTGCCGACGTCGATCAGGTACCCTAGGAGATTGGACCATTGATCAGAAGAGAATAAGGGGATCGCATTCCGTCGTTGCGACTGCGGAAGGGACTAAGTCTCTGAAAGATAGAAGAAAGCTGAGCCGACGTGGGTGAAAAATTAGTCGAAAGGACTTCCGATGCCGTTGGCGGAAGAAAGTAGAAAGGGGAAAGTTTTCAAAAGTTGAAATTTCTCTAAGTATAGCAAGCATTGGAAAACTTTAGAAGATCCGATTGCCGATAGAGCTTAGTTGTTCCGATTTCCGACAAACAGCGGAAGATGTTAGCTGTTTGGGGCTCCGAAACAGCGGGGAAATCAATGGCTTTGAGAGCCAATTCTATGGAATAGTTAGTGGTTTTGAGATCTGATTCTACAGACGGATAGTTGGAATAAGACCTGAATTAACAAACGAAAATTTTGAGATTTTCAAGAAGGATTTTCAGAAGATTTCAACTATTTTCCAGTGGGATTTTCAGCTGTTTTCCGTGGTTTACAGTTGGCTGAAGTTGGCACCCAGTCCAAATGCAGTAGTGTGTAAAATGCAAAGATTTGGTGAAAATATTCATTTTTAGAAGCGGTGCAGCTTTCACACCCGAGGTTGGAATGAAGCATGTGGATAGGCATTGGAAAGCTTATCCAGTAGGGAACAAGGGTAAGTCGCCAAAATTTGAGCCTGGAGCAGCAAAGTGCCAATGACGGTCGCTGCTATCAAATGGACAAATCTGGAAAAATTGCATGCCTAGGGGTAGCAGGGACTATGAAGTCAACCAGCTGCTGTCTGGAAGAGGAATTCCATGAAAAGATGAGGGATTTGAAAGGGAAGTTTTCATTAGACCCTATCTTGCTGATTATAACTACCTTTCCTAAGTTTTATGCTTGAAATGTATGAGGATATGTTTTCTATGAACCACTAATGATAATCATTTCTTTGATGTTGGCATTAGGGGCAAAACCAACGATGACATGGACCCGGATGAATATGTTGCTGATGCTGATGAATGAGACCAGCAACCCTATGGAGAAAGGGGTAAAGCAACAAGTCCAGGATAAAAGTTGGTGAGCAAATTCTGCAATCTCCTGCAAGGACCAACCAAATTGGTCATGTCAAGGGTGTAAGTAGAACCCATGCAGGTAAGAATCTGATTATGACAAATTCCATGAAGTGGTAAAGGTAAGAGACCTCATACCATGTGGATGTATGAATATAGAGAGGTCTCATTCCTGTATATATTGATTGAGCTTAGTAGCCCAAGGAAAGTAAGTATAGGTGCAATGTTGTGATGCATTGCATGAATGCATTGAGATGAGTGCATGTGATATTATGAATGACTAATGACTGAAATGATGAAGTGATGACAATTCAGGAACCATTTCAAAGGTTGTTATGAATGCAGGATAGTCGTGATCAATTGACTACCAGAAATGCTCTATGGAAGAGCAAGGTGGTATGAATGATACGCTGTGAAGTAGGGAGTATCTAAACCTTTCATTTAATTGCATGAATGATGTGACTATACCTTGCAATGTTAGTATGATGATGATTGCATGAAGTAAATGAGTTTTGGTATATATTGATGTGACTACCAGCTGGAAGTATTTGAATTTTATAAATTCTGAAAATCCTTTAGTGATGGTTGTGGCAATGAAAAGGTTATATGCATCCAGACTTACCAAGTGTTTGGTTGATTGAAACTCATGTTTCAGGTAGATTATTTCAAGCATGGAAGTGAGAGGTAAGACCCTGACCAATGCCAGAATATACCATATGGTATGCATAATAGGTTGCTAAATTCGAATTGTGAATTTTGGATTTGAGAAATTACTGACAACTACTAGTCAGTATTGGCTTGCATAAGATTGTGTTGGATGATTGAAGCTCAGGTTTCAGGTAGATTATTTCGAGAATGGAAGTGAGAGGTAAGACCCTAACCAATGCCAAAATCTACCATGTGAAAGAGCCAAACCTTATGAGAAGAAGGCTTATGCATAATGGGTTGATTAAATTTGAATTGTGAATTTTGGATTTAAGAAATTGCTGACGACTACTAATCACTGTTGGCTTGTATAATATTGTGTCAGGTGGACACATGGTAAGTGGGTATTCATGTTATGATAGTAAGCATAAAATTATAATGGGCATAGTAGTGCTACTTACAAGAAACCCACAATTGAGCAAGTCAATTTCTGTAGTAGACAGAATTACAAATTCTTATTAAATTTGATTACCAATGTCATTGCTTGGTTATGGAACAATCAATTTGGATCGTATTAACAGGTAATGATTGACTGTTTGGCTATTTGATGAATGTGCCAGGGGTACACATTGTAGGAAGATCATGTGTGATGGCCTGCAAAAGCCAAACTTCATGGGAAGGTTTTCCCTTGGAAATGGGTTTCGGGTGAAACGCCACTTGACATTTTGGAAATGTCTCATCTGCACTGCATGTTTGGTAGTAACATGAGTGAGATGGTATAAATCATGTCGGTAAGACATGTGTGGATGTGAAATGTAAAAAGGAGTTGGGATGGCTAACTGAGGGATTGTTAACTTAGGGAAGGAGCCTCCATTCCTCCTTAACAAGGCATACTGCGTCGGAAAATGGATAAGTGTTATGTGACCCTTGCTATGAATATGCATGTTTAATTATTAAATTACATATGCAGAACATGTTTTGATTTATTTCCATGATGACCGATTGCTTGAGTATGAATAGGGCCTACATGGCACACACCGGGAGAGGGTGCACACTTTTCTGATGTTGAGTCATGAAAGGATTTTCAATAATGATTACACTCTAGGGAGTGGATGCACTCCTGGTGTCTCAATACTTGATAGTGAATGATATGAAATATGACTTCCGTATTAGAGCAATAACACTGATGAGTTTGCTTGTATTGCTTGTATTGCTTATATTGGTAGGTAAAAAGGTAAAAGATAAAAGGTAAATGGTTGTTGTGAGGGGTTGCGGAGTAAGGGGTATTGTTGATATAAGTGTACTGTTGGTATAAGTGTATGTGTTATTGTTGATATAAGTGTATGTTGATATAAGTGTACTGTTGGTATAAGTGTATGTGTTATTGTTGACATGAGTGTATGTTGGGCTGTTATATGCCTAAGGATTCATAGTAGATCCTAGACCTGCAAATGGTCACAGTAAAGTTCCAAGCCCAGTCGACAAGAGTGTGTACTGGCTGGACATTAAATATTTGATGTTGTGGAGAAGTCGGCGTGCTGACCTAACATCTAAGTCCATAGGTGATCCCAAGTCTTGCAAAGCGAAGCAGGATCCTGTAGACGAACAAGGAAATGTACAATACAGATAAGTATTGGATTATTTTGCTTATGAATGAACATGTGTATATGATTGGTTATGATGTTTTATCTCTAGAATAAGATAAAAAATGATGAGAATAAACTAAACATGTGAATCTATTCAATGTTTGGATATAGGTATCGGGG